>CM040759.1:4677214-4832214 GCA_022829145.1 Albula goreensis | reverse complement strand
TAACACACTTTTATTTGCACATTTAACCTATTTTAAAGAGTTAGTATCCCACAAATGAAATGTCTGATGCAACTGTTTGGTGGTCCAAGAGTCCCACACTCTCAGAAACGCGCACCTGGGTGGACCCATAGCCCCCATCCGGGAACTCCTGCTCCGTCAGCCACTTGACCACACGCCCAGCCTGGTCAAACTCTTTAGCCTTGACCAGTGCCATCAGAGCATAGCCTGTGGCCTCCAGGGTGGAATGGTGGTCATCCTGGACTGGCCAGTGCGTTTTATCTGTAACAGATAAGCATATCATCACTTACCTGGCCCATCATTTACTTAGTGCAGCTTATGTCATTTTCTATTTTACCTTCTCATGTGTTTAAATGTATGAATATGCTCCAATATGTAGTAGATTTTGTCATGTATTGCATGAAGTAATTGTTGGAGGTATTTTTTGTAAGGTTAAGACCTGGACAGAATACACAGTCAAGACTATGTTACCTTAACTGTGAGGTCAATACCACACGTGGTTTCTTACGTGTGTGTGTGTGTGTGTGTGTGTGTGTGTGTGTGTGTGCGCGCACGCATCATGGCCATCCGTGTGTGTCTCACCAGAGGAGAAGCGGTTGAGAATCTCCAGTTGATGCTGTCCCTCGTTGGCCAGGGCGTAGGCAGCGATGGCCACTGCGTACGGATTTGTCAGGGTTTTGATCCTTTCAGACAGGAACTTGGTGGCCATCCTCATGCTCTCTGCCAGTGTCTGGAGCAATGGCAGGGGGAGGGAGAAACAATGACAAAGGGAGAAAAGACTCTCAGGCTAACCACATTCATAATTCGCATAGCATGCCGTGACATTCAATGTGTTTGCGTGAGCAACGTGAACGACATCATCCTTTACTTTAAACAAGGTGTAAACCGTACAGTCACGTAATCTCTCATGTCGAAATTGTGGAGAGGTTTGAACCACCATGTATTGAGTGCCAAGGTTTTCTCAAGAGTATGTGGTGAGTGTGTCTTTGGGTACTTTGTTGGTTGCGGTGTGACACTGTGACGGTTACCCCCCCCCGGTGACCCCCTGATCCTATTGGCTGAGAGGTGGCGATCCACTCACGCTAAGGCTGACGATACAGATGTGACGTGACTCCTGCATGGCGATCAGGACGAACGCGGCCATCGTCGCGTCCACATCCTCCCCCTGCGCGCCACCCTGCGGGTCGAAAATGGAAACTGCCTGTCATGTACAAGCATGATACTGTTGCTATACTGAGTACTATAGAGCTGTCACCCTTCCAAGATACCCCAAGATTGTGTCCCTTGTCCAGGGAGATAGATTCTGATAGATAGATGATAAATTCTGAATCCTGAACACAAATTCACGCTGCCTGTCTGCACTACACTGCACCCCTATCCCTTCCCCTGTCAACAATGCAGCACCCCTTCATGTTTATTGGATTAGGCTAAGAGTACGTTAGCTAGCAGTGTCCAGAGTGTCCAGCCGCTCTCATTCATTTTAGCTGCAGTGCCTAATATCAAAGGAAAACAAATTACTTTATATCTCACCAAATAATAAGAATATTTAAGTTAAAAAACATTTGAATCAATAAACAACATTGTGTATCTCTGCAGTTTAACCCTTTCAACTCTTAAAACTCTTTATTGCTGTACTCTGGAAAACCCTAGTGGTGGTTTTCACTATTCACACAAACCAAGAGGTGTTCCTTTAGTGAACTGCATAACATACCGTCAAGTGTGCACAGGAGACCGGGGCATTTTCTTTGAAAGCACCACCCGGCTCCTGAGTGGACAAAACCAGCCACTTAATGGCACTGCAAACCACATTTTCTTCCATGCTAATGAGCTCCAGCATCATGTGGAAAACTTTGGCCACGTAGGCTGTCAGCCTGGGGGAGAAACATCCAGATCCACACAAACGTTATGCTATTAAATGACCCAAACCGCACCGCCACAGACAAATCCACTCAGATTATTCAATGCAATTCAATTACATTTTATTTGTATAGTGCTTTTTAGAACAAGTTGCCACAAAGCAGCTTTACAGTTGATCTCAGGCCTGAAACCCTCTCACAGCAAGTCAAGGCAACAGTGACAAGGAAAAACTCCCTGACAAACAGGAAGAAACCTTGAGCAGAACCTGGCCTCCTGGCCGGCACAGGGTACACAATGAGTAAACAGAAAAGATATTGATAATAGACAGAGTGACAATCACAATTAAAGTAGAATAACCGGATGTGCAGTAGAATAGTGAATATAAGTAGGGTCCAGCTCTTAGCACAGGGAGGGCTGGATGGGGAGAGAGGGGAGGTGGAGGGATATCTGGATCAAACACGAACATAAAAGGTGGCCAGTTGGTTTTGATTCTTTGATGGTTTGGCTTGGTGCATAATTCTAGGTTTTGAAGACCCCTTAAAGTTCATTATCCTCATAAATGTACACGAATGTTGAGGGAACATTCCAGCCAACCTCACTTCCTGATTCTCCCTGAAGACCTACCCATAAAACAGAGGGCATTGGCTGCTGTAAGAGTTTAGCAAGGTTGGAAAAGATAATGCCCGATTGTGATTGGTTGGCGATTTCACAAGATAACTACATCACTGTTATATTCGGGAATATATGTCAGGGCACATGGAAACTTATTTTAGGTGGAAAAATTGACTTTTTTGGCTAAGATAGTCATTTTCACTGAAATGCAAATCTTTGGTCCTGGATGACCTTTGCGACACAATTTCCAAACTGAACAGAATGCAATCAATAGCTGAAAACATCTGAATAAGTAAGCAAGACTTGGGCTGGACAGCAATAACCAGAAGGGGCTCACCAAGTGCTGGCTTTCATCCGGGGCTGAGTACCGTATGAACCGTCAGCTTTGCGAAATTTCAGCTGCTGAGAGTAACCTGAACAAAACGAGGCCAGTGAACACAAAAAAGAGCGACATTATGACCACATGATGAAGCTATAAGACAAACCTTGCAACCAGCAGACCGTGTGAGGAGGTTAATACATGTGAAATGATACATACAAATACAAACAAACAATCTCATTAATTCATCTGCTTATATAAAATTTACAGCGATGGCAGGGTGATGATTTTGGGCTGCTCTGCTTTCTCAGTGACTTAAAACCTTCCGCAAATTCAATCACTTAAAAGTAAACATTTCAATGTTTTGTAGACAAATGCATTGGAAAAACCAAGTATGATTTTTAACATTTACAGAACATAAAATATAGCATAATACTTTTCCATCAGTACTGCACTGCATGTTACCTTATCTTTAGTAATGGTGCCAATGATTCTGGAAGTGACTGCATGTATGATGAATTGAGGGACTTTAACCATAATGCATTTGGTATAGCCCATTTACTTTGAGTTTTTTTAATAGTCTGTTACCTTCTTTTATGAATTTGATGGCCTGGGTCCTGCGGTCTATTCCTACTTGATCCCAGTGGAGGGTTCTGTCCAGGTAGTGTGTGGCGATTACAGGGCCAGTCATTGTGATCATGTTCACCTCCCCATCTCCTGTGGGCTGAGCTATGAGGCTGCCCAGGGCGGAGCCACCGATGGCTGCAGGAATTGTCTGGCTCGGCAGGTCACCTGCGCAGCCAAAGCAGACGGCGCAGTCAGAACTGCAGTGACATTACAGACTGCTGCAGTCACAATCACAGCTGTACAAAACATCTGGGAGTTTTGCTGATCTCACTGATGGGACAAATATATCAGGTCAACCACCTACCTACCCTACCCTCTCCAAAAATCATTTTATATTCAGCAGAGAACATACTTTGCATATCCTGAAAAAAAATAAATTATAACAAGCCAAAAAACTTGAAAATAGACAATAGATCTTACTTTTCTTGTTTTGAGATACATTCACCAACCTAAAATGCATCTTGTTTTGAGGTATAGCTTGAATCAAGCAAAATTATCTGCCAATGGATTGAAACAATATTTCCTAAAACAAGACATATTTTTCTTGACGCTAGCTGAATGTATCTTAAAAAGACAATGCTCAAAACAACAAAGACATGTTTCTCAAAACAAGAAACACAAGTTCGATTGTCAATTTTCACAATTTTTGGCTTGATTTACTTTCATTAAGATTTCATTTTTTTGCATTGTATTGGGTGCATATCTTTACCTATCAAGCTGACATAAGTGTCCGCAGGTGAGCCTGGCACCTGAGATTCCAGTTTCAGGCCATCGATCCTAAGCGTCTGAACACCACCTGATGGGAGGAGCATCAACCACAGAATGTAGCAACCACAGACCAATCACACTCCGTGGCCCAGACGACAGCTGCTCAAAGGAAGTGGTGGACCCATGTGGTCAGTGCACGGTCAGCAAACTCACCATGCTTGGACGGGTCCAGGACAAAGGTCCGAGGCTTCTGCTGGATTTTTATTCCCTCAGCCTGCGAGAGACGTAGTGGGAACACATTGGTCAGACACTGCCCTAAATGTGCTTGCCTGCATGAGTGTAGAACAGTAACAGTGAAGTCTATGTGCTGTTACTATTGTCCTAAATTTAAGAATAATACTCCGTTTTGAATCCGTGGGAGAAGGCCTCAGGAAGAAACCTTGAGTAGAACCTGGCTCAGAGGGGGAGCCCATCTGCTTCTGTCTGGCACAGGGTGTACAATGGAGTAAACAATAAGTGTGTTTGGGTGGGGGGGTAATCTTACCACTACTCTAAGTTGCTTCCTGATGCCATCGGTAATGTCTGAGCCATAGATGGCGGCCTTAACCTCAATGGGGTATTGACCAATAGCCATGGGCACTATAACGAATGGCACGGCATGGGACGTCTTGGCATCCACGTACACCTCTTTCAATCGACTCTTCCCCTTCCTGTTCGCTGAACTGCACACCTGCTCCGTCTCCATCAGCTCCACCCGAACCTGTGAGAGGGAGGTGCACGCACGCATGGGTCCTGCGCACCTGAGCAGGTGCCGTCTCCAGGCTTTGCAATATAACTGTCAGTACTCGGGATTCTTAGGCTTCTATGGTGGTTTTTTTGTCTTGTTTTTCTGTCGTGTATCCGCCATTTTGTTTTCAGAGTGCTCATGTTCCTGCCTTGCCACAGCTGATCACCTGATCAGTTTCACCTGCCTGCCTGCTCACCTGCTCTGCATCACCTCATTAACTGTGCAGTTAAATCCTGCCTGTTCCTTTGTTGGCCTCCAGTTTGTTTCGGTTTGTTCTGTCTCATACCCGCCAGTTATCCAGTCTTTGTATTCATGTGTTTCCTCACCCTTGCTAGCCTTTGGTCATGTTTTTTTTGCCTGTTGATTTGGATCGTTTGTTTTGGAGACTGCATTGTTGCCTAATTCCTGCCTGTTTTTGACTACTCTTTTGCCTGCTGTTTTGGCATGTTTGCTGTTTGATCTCCCGGTTTTGGCCCTGCCTGTCCCCCCAACTACGATACGTGTTTTCTGGAATGTGTCAATAAACGGCATTGTTCCTGTCATGTCTGGTCTGCGATTGAGTCTTTGCCCGTCTCATGACAATAACAGCCGAGATATAAAGTCTCACCTTTATTTCAGTGTCAAGGTAGTTGTGGAGCACTGCTTTAATCTCCACCTGCTCGTTGCGCACTGCGGAGTACGGCAG
The DNA here is from genome assembly GCA_022829145.1 of Albula goreensis. Taxonomy (NCBI): domain Eukaryota; kingdom Metazoa; phylum Chordata; class Actinopteri; order Albuliformes; family Albulidae; genus Albula; species Albula goreensis. Next base: position 4,826,601 of record CM040759.1, on the reverse strand, counting down.
TTTAAGACTGATAAAGAAGTCTTTCATCACCTTTATCTCAAAGGGATCTGACACACAGATTCCTGCAGAGAGAGATGGCCACACAAGCACAACAGCAACAGTGTAACTATATTTATCTTTTCATTGTGGCACTTAGCCGACCCTTTTATCCAGGCATCGCAGGGCATTACAAGCACACTATTACACAACACTGTAAAAATAATTTTTCATAAGAATACTGCGGCTCTATTTTGAATGGGTGGTATGGCAACTGAGGCCAACGTGGTCTACAAATAGTTAAACTACTGCAAGACTATTCCCAAATGTGACTAATGGTAGTTAAACTACTGCATGACTATTCCCAAATGTGACTAATGGTTGTTAAACTACTGCATGACTATTCCCAAATGTGTCTAATGGTAGATAAACTACTGCATGACTATTCCCAAATGTGACTAATGGTAGTTAAACTAATGCATGACTATTCCCAAATGTGACTAATGGTAGATAAACTACTGCATGACTATTCCCAAATGTGTCTAATGGTAGATAAACTACTGCATGACTATTCCCAAATGTGACTAATGGTAGTTAAACTACTGCATGACTATTCCCAAATGTGACTAATGGTAGTTAAACTACTGCATGACTATTCCCAAGCTTCATGAATGCAGCACCTAATGCCACAACATCACTTCAATAGATGTAACTTTATAATATTATTTTCAGTATTTATTGTACTGTTATTAACTTGTTACAATGGTTATTGTTAGTATTATTTATCATAGCTGTATCACCCTGGAATTGTTATCTAACATGTGGAACTACTTCCTAAGTGCCCTGCTTTCAAAAAAAAAAAAAAAAAAAAATATGTACACTCTCCAGCCAATCAGAAACAAGAATTCATCCAGGTTGTGGAATAAACATAAAGTGAGACCTATGGGCTGTGCTATGGAACTGTGGTAGATTCTCTTCCTTTAAAGTGATAGACATAGGGGTGGGGGAGTAGTGAGCATAGGGGTGGGGGAGTAGTGAGCATAGGGGTGGGGGAGTAGGGGTGGGGAGCATAGGGGTGGGGGAGTAGTGAGCATAGGGGTGGGGGAGTAGTGAGCATAGGGGTGGGGGAGCATAGGGGTGGGGAGTGAGCATAGGGGTGGGGGAGTAGTGAGCATAGGGGTGGGGGAGCATGGGGTAGTGAGCATAGTGAGCATAGGGGTGGGGGAGTAGTGAGCATAGGGGTGGGGGTTTAGTGAGCATAGGGGTGGGGGAGTAGTGAGCATAGGGGGGGGGAGTAGTGAGCATAGGGGTGGGGGAGTAGTGAGCATAGGGGGGGGGAGTAGTGAGCATAGGGGTGGGGGAGTAGTGAGCATAGGGGTGGGGGAGTAGTGAGCATAGGGGTGGGGGTTTAGTGAGCATAGGGGTGGGGGAGTAGTGAGCATAGGGGTGGGGGAGTAGTGAGCATAGGGGTGGGGAGTAGTGAGCATAGGGGTGGGGGCAGTAGTGAGCATATGGGTGGGGGGGGGAGTAGTGAGCATAGGGGTGGGGGAGTAGTGAGCATAGGGTGGGGGAGTAGTGAGCATAGGGGTGGGGGAGTAGTGAGCATAGGGGTGGGGGAGTAGTGAGCATATGGGTGGGGGAGTAGTGAGCATAGGGGTGGGGGAGTAGTGAGCATAGGGGTGGGGGTTTAGTGAGCATAGGGGTGGGGGAGTAGTGAGCATAGGGGTGGGGGAGAAGGAGAATAGGGGTGGGGGGGGGGGGTTTAGTGAGCATAGGGGTGGGGGAGTAGTGAGCATAGGGGTGGGGGTTTAGTGAGCATAGGGGTGGGGGAGTAGTGAGCATAGGGGTGGGGGAGTAGTGAGCATAGGGGTGGGGGAGAAGTGAGCATAGGGGTGGGGGAGTAGTGAGCATAGGGGTGGGGGGGTGGGGGTAGGGGGGGGGGGGGGAGTAGTGAGCATAGGGGTGGGGGAGTAGTGAGGGGGCTGTTGGTTCACAGAAAGGGGAGGTTGTGGGTACCGTGAGTGCTGGACAGACTGATCGCGGTGACCTCAGTATTGGTCATGGATTCCCTTCTAAATCTCAGCATCTCGGTGGAGACAGACTCACTGGGGAATGACGAGAGACAGAACGATCAGACAGGTAGTTGTGCGGACAACAGAGACGAGAAATTAACGAAAAATAACACTTATGTATGTTTTTGTGGATCTGTTATTGTAGCTTTTTCATCTGTGTTATTTTCTGCATCGTGTTAAAAATTCTCTAAAACAAGACAATAAAATCATATCATGTCAGTCATAAAATTAGATTACAATGTCATTTGCCATAGTTTGAAAGATATTTGTACTTATTCTGTTTAAATGTGCTTTCCACATAACATGTTCTGATGAATAATACGGTCCATTTTGTACAAGTGTATCCCTTACTGTGTCATTTCTGTGCATAAACCCCCAATATTCTCTGTCTGTACAACACAACCTGGTGCTCTTAAGCTCTTAAGCACGATGGAAACTCAGTATAAAATACATACTTCCTGATATCGTTGAGAAATGTACCTTTCACTATTTTACACTTATTACCCCTTATTCTGCTAACAGAACTACACCAGGGCAATGCCGTGGTTCCCCAGTGCATCATGGGTATGTCATACCATTCTCTGTCGTTTGATGGACACTGTGGCAAAGTAAGCATCTCCCACAGCCAGGTCTCCGGGAACTGAACGCGGGAGATGATATCTTCACTATCCAAATATTGGTCATCATCTTTGCCTGAATGTGGAAAGACCATGGAGAGGATTTACTCATCTCTGAATCCTGAGATGAACTCTGCCTTCTGACTGGGAAACCGGACATCACACTCCGTTTAACTCAAACATTTCAAACACAAGCCCGGCCTTGCGTTCCGTCCATTCTGTCCACTGTGGACACCACAGATATAATGTACGTCCACATCGTGGTTAGAAACTGATTACTTGAAATCTGGTTATTTTCAAATGACATTATTATTATTTTTTTGCTCATGTAATTCATAATCAGAACAGGCTTGCATTTTCCATGCAATTCCCCCAACCATAGATGTAGATGTATGTCTATAACTGTATGTCCTCCACCATAAACACCAGATCTAATGCATGACTTTGACACATCCATGGCCCAGTATGGTAGCGGGATGCGGGGGTTAGCCTTACTGCGCTGAAGCCGCAGGGCCCTGGTCCTGACCCCTGGGTGCCTCGTTTCCGGCTCTGTTTCTATCTCTGCCAGTCCGCTCATGCAGCACTGTCCTCCCAGTGCAGTGTAATTCCCCGCTGCAATGCAGAATACAGGCTCAAAGCTCAGGATACAAGCTCAAAGGCAAGTGTTGTGTTGTTTGAAATGAGGTTTAATTCATGGAGTCTGTTGTGATGGAGTTACACCATGCTGTCAATTACTGACTTGTTTGAACCAATAAGAAATGTTGTGTTTAGCTCCACAGCTGACGTGGTCTCTTTGCTCCAAGTAATTTAGTTATTGATGAAATGCTATATGGTAGCTCCTCCCATTTTTGCCTCACTAACCATTCACCTCCCCATCACTAAGTGAGAAACTCCACACAGGGTCAGATATCAAATGAAGGGTCTGTAACCCAGTGCTGACCCCACTTCATAAATAATCTACAATTTGACCTCCATGTTAAACTTCCATCTCAATAAGTTCCAATTACTTCTAAAGATAAAATGAGAGGACCCACTTACCTGGTGAATTTTCCAGGTTGGTCAATGTTCGTGAGCGCCGTCTGCGTGCCTTAGTCTGAGTTGGACAGTTGGGCTCTACAGAGAGGAGAGAAAGTGACCGAATGCACTTGAAAGGACGACAAACTATGAGGTTCTACATTCTCACTATATACAGAGCTTCATCTTGGACAGGAGCGTACTGAACACACAAAAAACTGAGCTGTAAAAACTAAGATTCAGTTCTGTAACATGGGTTAAATTTAGGAAAGTACCTGTTCTGGGTTTGGTCCCACCAGCGTTGGATTCAAATGCCAGTCCAGCATCATAGAAAACTCCCATGCTGTCAGCGCCGCTCCCGGCGGTACAGCTGATGTCATGTTTTTCAACGATATCCCATATCTATGCAGGGAGAGGCAAGTATGAAAAAAGGTACAAATAAACACAATACACCCATTCGTATAGTAACTACAAGGAGCTTACCTGTCCCCGATTCCAATGACATGAAGGAAAAATCTTTTTTTTTTTTAAAGTATCCTCCCTTACCTTACTTTGTGTCAACCGGTTTTCGCTGTTCAGGGTATAGACATGCTTGTCCACAGCCACTAGCCCCACATTTGCACCAGGATCACCGGTAATGGCCATTCTGAAGGGTCCCATCGGCTTATTAGCATGCGTCTGTTTGCCTGATGTCACTTTGAGCTGGGGTCAGAAGAAGAGCAACCTCGTTAAGCACTGGTCTCCTCAGATTTTAACTCAATTACACTCTCCAGCAGAGGCACAGATGAAGATGGGTATAGAGAAGATGGAACAGACAGAGGAAAGTTGAAGCTGTGTCTAAAACCCAGGCATCCCAGATTGAGACAGTTGCTCTTCCTACTGACCTTTCACCAACAAATACATACTTAGCATCTTAAATACCAGTGTGATCTTTAAAATGTGGTGAGTGGCTGTATTAGCTGTATTTCAGTTCGGTTAATAAAACATGCCCATGAGATCAGTTTGCACTCTGAAGTATATTGTCTTGATATGACACCAAATGCTCCCAAAAGGTAAGTGCTCTGGGATGGTTCTAGTACAATGTCACCAATTATGTATAAACACTGTGCTGCCGTCTTTGATCTCTCGATTTTCATTTGGAAGTTGGGGTGCCAATTTTTTTTTTTTTATCATTATATGCTGTTTTAAGATGGTCATTTAAATCTAAAATATTCAATGCATACTGTTTTTGTGAGTCTTTAATTTTTTCCATACCTTTCCCAGGCAGGTGTCCTTCACATCCACCCAGACGGAGTGTGACACCACCTCTGTGCCCACATGGTAGTACGACACGATTCTGAAGGAGGGGACCATGTCCTTGGTCACTGTCAGAGATAAGGTCACCAGGGACTGTCCTTTCTGTCTTTCGTATCTCTCTGCACGAACGAGCTGTCCTTTGCTCATCACCTTTCAGGACCACAAACACAGGCAGGTATTGACCAGTGTGATGCTTACTGAGCTAGGCTTGTTCACTAAGGTTGCAAGTTTAATTCCCAGGTAAAGCACCAATCTTCATAACCTAAATTAGCTTCCCTAACCATCCAGCTGCATAAATGGATACAAACACTGATTTGAACCAATCATTTCAGCAATGAAATGGGCCTGTAGTTGCCAGGCGTTGGAAATATGAATGGTGATTTGATGAAATATGAATATGATTTCACAAGTCTCATAAAGGGTGGTGTTACAACAAACCTCTTGGACAAACCAATCAATGACTTGGAACCAATGAAAAGTGAGAATAGTACAGAGAGGTACAGGTAGACACCAGGTATGTGAAGTGTGAATATCACAGACGCTGACCGATGCAGGTACCCACCAGGTATGTGAGATGTTTCACTTCATCTGGAACACCAGGGCTACTCATGAAATGGATTTTAATAGGCAGACTATCTCCAATCTGTAGTTCAGCTGCCTGGACACTGATGTGAAGGTAGTTCATGGAATGCTGCGCTGTCCTGTATGGGAGGGCAGTCATGTGCTCCACAGCCTGTCTCTGATTGGTCAGAAGAGCATCCTTGGTTTTCACCTGGAGATGAAAAGGAAAAACTCACACCCAAAAAACTAACCAGTCTGTTCTTTGGGACTATATGTGAAGTGTTCCATCGGTGCAACATTCAAAATAAAAAACCAAGCCAGTCTTTTAGAAAAAAATGGGTAACTCACAGTGATCGGGAGCGAGGTAGCCCCTTTCTGGGTGTTGACCGTTAGCCTGGCGATCCCACTTTTCGACGTCCTGCCCAGAACCTGCCCTGGCATCACCTCCACTTCGATTCCCTCCGCAGGGGTGTCATCTGGCCGTTTAATGTAGACCTATCAGAGTCTCTTTGGATGAGTACTAGTGTATGACGATCGTCTTATCAGCTGTACTATCTTCACATTACATTTACATCACATTTACATGTCGGCCATTATGCAGATGCTCTTATCCACAGCAAGTTACATTGTTGTAATATTTATAATATGTACTGTGCTGAGGTATCTCAGGTTAAGTGACTTGCATGGGTGTGCAAAGCCCAGTCAGTTTCTCATTATTCATTATATCACACTGCCACCTATCACATATAATATAATATAATATAATATAATATAATAATATTGCGCTGTGAAATATCACACACTTTCATGAGAAATGTCAACATGCGCATTGAGACAGGAGGCACTGCAGAACAGTGGTTAGAGAACTGGGCCTGTAACTCAGAGGTCACGGGTTGCTGCAAGGTATTGTACCTGATTTATTTACTTAGGCAAATATCCAGCTATATTTGGATAATATGTTCAATTACAACTCTGATCTGATAGGGGTTATCTGCTAAGTGACAAAGAATTTAGTGTAATGATTAAATTTATTGAATAAAAATAATAGTGAAAACATACGATGACTTCAAAAGGCATCCCTGGTTTAAAGTAGGTCGGTGTTTTTCGAAGTGGATGGTGTAGGGAGAGGTTGCTATGAGAATCCCCCTCTTCTCTGCCTCCACCATTTCACTACCTGATGAAGACAGAGACACCTGTGCAGTCAGCAGTGAGTCACTGCACTCTTATTCCATGTTACTGGAGCAAAGAGACATGCTTAAAAGTGCATCAGACATTTCAAACAGGAAGAAAACAATGTCCATTCTAGGCTTATGTTTCATTTAAAGTATTGATAACAACAACAACATACAACAAAAACAACATCCACTCTGATAGACACATACAGACATATTATCATGACTTTGCAATAAAGATATAAGTTTTGTCTTGTCAGTAAAGCACTTTGAAGTCAAATTTCAATTTGAGTTTGAGAGAAGGATTCCTTACCACTTTCCGTTAGGACCCTGACAGACACATACTGGGACAGCTTGAGCAGCTGCCTGATGTCAGGGAAGCTCTTCAGGATGTGGTCTCTCTTGAGTGTGGCTTTCCCCTTTCCTGAGATGACCTGAATTCAAACCCAAACAGCCATGAAAATGAGTCCGTGTGAGGCCCCTTATGAGCTCGGTGAAGGAGCCAGGAACTGAAACGTCGAGGTACTTACATCCACTCTCTGTAGCGAGGCCGGAAATCTCTTCTTCTCACCGTCTTCTGCCAGCACACCAAACTCAACAAATGCCTCCCCTGAAACATCTTCTCCATACAGGTACCTGCAGGGTGAAACAGGGAGAGGGCCTTCACTATGTATAGAGCACTATGTATGTAGCCGTTAAGAATTGACCTCATGACTTTTTCAAAGAAATATTTTACACTGGGGAACACTATTGGAGGAAAGCATATGGTGTAGTGCAAGTTCAAGTGATGGTCCTCAAGTACTGGCTTTCTGCTCTGTGTTTGCAGTTCATTACAATTAGTAATTAGGTACAATGTTATAGCTGGCTGATGGAACTCTGCATGGAGCCTGCAGTTACTGAGGCATCCTGCATGGCTGTTAATCATAGAATGTTCTGTGCAGCTCAATATCTTGGCATATCAATAAAAACTTAAATGCTAGCAAACTAGCTTAGGTTTTTGCAAAAAATAATATCATTATAATAAATAGCATCATTTCTTGTTGAACACAATACTAATGCTAATAATAAAATATATGAAAATGGACGTTTTGAAAACAGTGTATGATGGACCTTTTTTAATTGTTTAATGCAGCTGAAACAAAATATTAGTAAGCTGGTAAGAGTAACTGTGGGAATAAAATATATTACTCACGGACCAATGACATTTTTTTGCTTTTTTGTGGACCAATGACAAGATTGTTGCTGAGGGAAAACAGAGCATTTCGAAAGCAGCTATCATACCATGAGCTAGCAGCTGCTTTATAAACATACCTTGCAGTTATTCCTACTGACAGGGCAGAATCATCAACATGGAAGAAAGTTTTGTCAGGCGTCAGAGTGACCTCAAAATCTGGCAGCACTAAAAGAATCAAAAAGAAAAATATATATATTCTCAAACTCATTGATTCTCCAATCATGTTTCATGAACACAAAATTTGACAGGGGACTTGGACCACTGGATAACCAGACTCTGTTGAATATCTTCTATACATCTCACCATATTCCTTGACCTCGAAATCAGTTGTGAAGCTCTTCAGGGTGTGTTGGAATCTGCACACCAACCTCCAGGTGCCCACACTGCCAACAGGGAGGTTCAGAGGTCAGAGGTCAGAGTAATATGGGGGTGGGGGCAGAAATGGCAGAAATGGGCATCTCACAGAACAAACCTGACAATATTTTGGAGGGTGTACAATGAAGACGTGAACCCCTTGGCTCATGAAAAGAACTTCTCTGTGAACTGTGACACCATCAGGCCTCTACAATACAGGAAAATAAAGTTTACTCTTTTTCTGGTTATCAATGAAATAACTTAATAACTGAAAACAAGTGATAAGGAGAGACTGCATGGACAGGGGACGGTAAATAATAAGACTTTACCTCAATGTCCACAGTAACACCCCTTCTGGCTGGCTTCAGACTGTTATCAAAGGCAAAAATCCTGTACAAAACTATAACATCAATCATTCCATTAATCAACAAAGCAATTGATCAACAGGCAATTTTAGCATGTATTTAAGCTGAATATATATGTGAAACCTGCATGTCCAGCTACATATCCAACTCTAAGTCTGTTTGCATTGCTGCTCTTCATTCTTTGCTCATATATTTATGCTAAACCCTCTTGGAGCGTGTTTTAAAATCCCTGTTTCTCCAGATGGTGGTGCTGTTGTTATGAGTTACAGTTTTCTTTTTTTTCATGAAGGGATTTATGAAATCATACCTGTGTCCTTTGGAGTATAGATGGTCTTATCTGTCTGTGCAATGATATATCCAGGCTGGAAAGAGAGCAGGATGACTTTCTCCAGCTCCTGTGCAGGAAACCGTGCTTGCATGAACACATATTGTTTCTGGCCTGTGTCCTCTGGAAATTCACCATCTGGCACCTGGAATGGGAACGGAGGATTGTAGAAGCACAACATGTGACTGGATGCACACAGGAAGTGATGTCACAGTGAGATTGGTAGCAACATCTCACTGTTACAAGAACGAAAGTTCTAGAACACCCACCATGACATCTGTCAGAGCCTGGAACTTGTTGGCTGCGCTCAGGGATACCATTTTGGAAAAGAGTTCCCGTTCTTTCCCAGGGAAACTCATTAACACAATTTGTACACTGATGCTTCCTCCGCTATACTCCTGAGCCTCCACAAACACATTCTCCTTCTGTCCCACCCGCAGCAGGTTTGGGGCGGTCAGAACGAATCTGTGCAGAGAAGCGACAGTCACTCACTTTGTAGCACGTAGCAGAGGAATGATGAGGGAGTGAGACAGGGGAACACTAATAACAGTCAGAGAGTCACACAGTCACACAGTTGCACTGTTATTTTCCTCTTGCCCGTGTGTGGAACAGACCTTGCGAAACTCAAACATTTCATAAGGAATGCACAGGCTCTCAATCGCACCACAACATTTAAACACAGCAGAAACGTAATCCCCCTGTAAATTCTGTCCGCGAATAAAGCACTCTCTGCACCCCCAAAATGTTGCTGGAGTCATCAATAACATTCGGCACTGGACCCATTTTTCTAGGGGATGCTAAGCAAGCAAAGCCGTCATAACCAGTGTGAGATTTGTAAAGAAATACAATGGGGATGAGGGAACTTCTCCCCTCTCATACACACAGCCTGTCCATGAAGATTAGTCAATTAGTGATGAATAGTTATCAATTATTCCTAATCTGAGTTCATTAATATTTGATGACAACTGAATATTTTTTCCTGTAGAACCTGTTGTTTCAGCTAAGACATAGAACATAGTTCAAAGTTACACAAGAGAATATTTGTTTTGATTCTACTGAGAACATACAATGAGTCAATTGGATGAGGCGAGAGTCCACATTTCAGAAAAGAAAAAAAAAGTTAACTTCTGTGCCAAAGCAGAACTGTTAAATTGAGTAATCCTCATCCGTTGTTGCTTTTCATAGCAATAACAGGATTAATTTTTGTAGCCTTAAAATGACACAATATAAAATGCTTATTGCAGGTTGTCATGGTAACAAATATATTTAATCTTCCGAAACAAAACTGAAACATGGCTTCACCCACAGTAATAAATTCTTGCATCAAAACTGGCATCTGCACCCCCCCATCATATGCAAGTAACCCTCAGTTCCAGTACAGAATATGGGCAACCTTTGTTGTTTAAGCAATATATACATGGCACTGAGTTTTAACAGGGTTTGCAGTGTGCAGTTTACTTACAGAGGATCACACTCATAGAGTGCAGGGAGAGAGAGAACCGACGCGGCCAGCCACACTACGTCCACACGCATCTTGCCCGCCTGGTTCAAGTGCATACGCTCCCCCTGAACACCGCACTTTTATACCCGCTCAGTACCAAGAATCTGCACCGCCCAGGGGTTCACTCGATGGGTACGCAAATTACGCCGGCATTGCTGGGTGGGAGGAGTTATCACTCTGTTTAGATGCCAAATGCCCCGGGCCATGCGCCATCCCATCCGTTCCAAATCGAATGAAACGATCCGAATGACAAACAAAATCCTAAACAGTCCCATGTGACAACAGCAAATGGTGGATTAAAGCAACTGTTGGCCAATCCCCTGCTGGGAATTCATAGGAAAAAATCGTTCCCATTCCCGTACTTTAAGCTTAGACCTTTACCAGACACCACTCATATTTGGGCTTTTTCATTGAATTTTTCATGACGTCTTTTCCATTACTAGGTCAGTTGGTCAGTTAAGTAGTACTTATGTATGGAGTGCGTCCCGATTCCAAAACCATCATACGAGTCCATTTGGCCCAGTTGTCACATTTACATGAATATCAATTTAAAATAACATCACAGTTGGTGAACCCACTAAAATACGTATATTCAATTAAAGCGCTCTTAATCAAAGATACCTTAACTATTAAAGGTAGAAGAGGAGTGATTGAAACTACTGTGTAAGAAACACGCAGCTTTTTAATCTGTACAAGATCCGCATTTCAGCGTGTATAAGATACTGTGGCAGCGAAGACTTGTGTGTCCAAACCACCGGTTGAGCTAAACCAGGTATGAAACTGTTCCGTGCGGATCCGGAGCACGTGACCGTGGGACAGGGCAGCAGGCGAGCAGAGGGCGGGGCGCGTCTTACACAGCGGCGGCAGGTAAAGGATGAGAGCTGCATTTGCTTGACAGAGCTCGGGCACGCGCTCACGGGCGGCAGATACATTCCATAAAGCACTGCATTGGATATCAGGGAAAAACGTCTTTAAACAAAAACCTTAAACTGAACAGCAATTTTTGGGGCTGATATTTCCGGTTAATTGATCGCAGGTGAGCTGGAATCACCTGTATTTTTTCCTTGGAAGAAGTAAAGAAGCCTCTTGCGCCTACTCGAAGTACTTCAAAACTACCACAGTCAAATGCAAACAGGTAAGTGTGGCCGTTTCTTCAGAAGAGTGGACAAACCGGTGTGTGTGTTTCTACAAAGCAGGAAGACCTGAGTTGGTATGGGGACCATGGACGGACAGCGGTGTCCTGGATCCTGCGGGGTTTATTCTAACAAGCTTTTTATTTTGCGATTGACATTTGGAACATTAAGTGTGTGCTATAGACGCAATTCACTCAAAAGTCTACAGTCCGTGTAATCCGAAACTTGGTTGGCTCGCACGCTGGCGGTAGCAGGTGTATCTGGCTCTGCAACATGCCAGAGGCATTCCATATCATTTTTTTCTTCCATCAGCATATTCCATGCATGACTTTTCTTCGTCTTCATTCATTAATCGTGAATGAATCACTATCGTGACGCACATACATTTTAATGTATATATTTTTTTAAGTTTTGTTCGATACGGTTAGAATTCGCATTTCAGGTTACCCTCACGCACAGCGTTCTTTAAAATATTATACCGAAAACTTGTTTTTATCCACCTTTTGATTTTTTGTGTGTGTCCTGTTTGTATGTAGTCTGTACTTCACTCTTGTAGGACCTCGGACTTAATGTCTAATATGTTATTTATATGCATTTCCTCTGGGAGTTATTGACCTTATCTGTCTGTCTTTTAATTTTGTTGTCGCTTACAACTTTTTAATCGAAAGGTAATTATCAACACATCTGCCCACGTGAGAGGAGCATGATTTAATGCAGCATCAATATAAATGTTCTTCTTTTAGCTTAGCATTTTATTTCCTTCTTCCGTCCCTGGGCAAACATATATGCTGTTGTGTTGTAGCACATCACGTTAATTGCATCTACTGCGTTATTAGTTTCAACCAGAATTATTATTGCAAGACATGGTATCCGGAAATCAGTTGTCAGGAAGCAGCTTTACCTAGACCCTAGCTGTTGAGATCCCACCTGTGAGCAAATTTAGGTAGGCAGTAACATGGGAAAAGGACCCTGGCTACAAGGAAGAAACCTCAAGCAGTACCAGGGTCAGAGGGGGAAGCCAGTCTGCTTCTGGCCTTCACCAGGTAGTCAATGAATGTAATAGAGGGTATATTTAGGGCTAAATGGCAGGTCAGCATTACTGACAGATGGGATGTGGTCTAAGGCAGGAACTGGTGGGAGAGATAGCACTGACTATAGCCCTCACTCTTGTGCCAGTCTTGCATTGTGAAATATGTGCTTTTTGTTGTGTGGTCACTTTGCAGCCCTCCCATAATTGCTTGGAAGCATATTGTTTGTTAGCATTGTTTCCAGACAGTTGACATTGTATTCATCCTCAATATTCATTAGTGTCCCCCATCTTCAGTACGAAATTGCTATTGGAAGTCACATTATAGGAGAATCAGTTCAATCCAGCACTAAAACACCATTGTGGTGACGCAGCTTTATTTTAATTCCAAGCATATACAATGCAAATTTTCAAGACTCACCCTATCCCTGTTTTTAAACATTTGTCATCTGTCACTGATCCCTTTAATTTTTACTCAGAAACCATTCCCTTTAAATAAAAAAAATACCTTGGCATCCTTATAGATGACTGCAGTTTTGTTAGGGATGCTTTGACTAGAAACTTGTCTATTCAATGGACTGAATTCAGTCAAAATTTGGGCATATTTTAGATAATCCAGTCCATACTTTTTCAGTGTGCAACTAAAAGTGTTGTCCTCCACCCTGGTGCTGGAGAGCCACAGCGTGTGCTAGTTTTCATTGTTATTCAGCAATTGCTTGATCGATTAACACATGGTCACCCAGGTAACTCACCTCACTTGCTTTCCTGGTTGGTGAATTTAGGGTGAAACCAAAAAAACCAGCAGACCCTGTGGTTCTCCATTACCAGGATTGCGAACCACTGGGGTGCCGTTTACAAGCCTGTAACAAAACGTTTCTCTCCCTGTTTTTGCATTTGTGTGGTGCCCCAGGAAAGGGCGGCTTTAGGTCCAAACGAGCACCTCCCTGTTTTAACACTGAAATGGCCCTGTCTTGAATGACATCCTCTTATATCCCGGATGAACCGAAGACGCCGGATGGCTGTGCGTTGTGAGATGAAGGCAGCATCTTGGTTGCTGTGGCTGACCCTCCTCTTCCTCATCACAGAGACCTGTCCCACCCAGGGTGAGTCACACATGCATGTGATACTGACTGTGCTGGGAGAAACCTGGGGATTATGTGGGTTGGGGTGGGGGATGGGGGTCATGTTTGTTTGGGCATGATGCTAGTGGGGCTTTTTCAGCCTCCAGTTTCGGGATGGTGGTAGTGGCGGGGGGGGAGGGGGAGATCTAGGTTGAACCAGTTAATTGTTCTCCCTTATCAGTGTGTTCCGTTTGTCCTTGTAGATTTGTGTTTATTTTGGGGAATTATTAACTTTTCTGCATTTTACGGTCCTGGTTTGAGTGGTCACTTCTGGTCATTTGAAGGCTACACACTTCTGTGTACAGTGAAATTCATGCTTCATCACATTATTCAGCTGATGCTTTTGTTCAAACGGACTTTGTGAGTGTGCTTACCTTTAAATATGCTCAAGTATCAAAAGTAAAAGTATTGTGATTTACTGTAAATGGCACTGCACTTTCACTTTTATTATAAGTCACTGTACTTTTGATACGTAACTACATTTGAAAGCAAGCGCTGTTGAAAAGGAAATAAGCTGAAATTTAGAGTGCTTTGACTTGAGTACATTTTCACTGCGGGTATCTTTACTTCCACTCAAGTACAGAGGGTGGGTGCCGGTCCATGACTGGTAGCCAGAACATTCCCCTGTCTGAGGCACTGCCCTCCTGAAATGCAGTGAAATTGATCAGTGGTGAAACATGGGCCAATCCCCAGGTGACTGCATAGTGAGCTCTTTTATAGTGGTCTTTTTCTCACCCGAATCTGTCCTCAACAGGGGAAAGTTTCAAAGAGTCAAACCCGAGACAGGAGAGCAACATGTCCTCTGGGCCCCTGGTGAGTCTGTCTGAGTAACAGCACTTTGCGGACATTACAGCATGAGTACACTTGTGATGTAGTGACATTATATCATTGGTAAACTTTGGTCTGGTAGTTTACACCATGGTGTACACAGGGGACAGTGGCATTGCAACATTAATAGACATATGACTCCGTGCCAACTGAATACATATTTTATCAATTTGTCACAAACTGACACAGCAGCGCTGTCTCTTCCATGTTGTAGGTATGGCATCCATGCTTGTTACCTTTGTAACGGTGGCATTGAAATGTCGTGCTGTATGTTTTTGGGCTGTCCCTGACTGTTGTGGGTTCCTCATCTCCAGGGCCTAGTGGTGACGGCGACCGCGCCCACAGTGGCCGTGTTCTTAGTGGCCACGGCTGGCCTGGTTCTGGCCCTGATGTTCTGCGTGATCCGGAAGATGCGTCGGTCTGAGGGCCGCTACCAACCCAGAAAGGAGGAGCAGACGGGGGCGCGCAGTGTGGAGACCCCCGACGTGTTGAAATTGCCTAAAGAGGAGCGGCTCATCTGAGCGACCCCCGACCTACTCTGCCCCCTCAGCACTGAACACCCCACCCCACCCCACCCCTCCATCTCTTGAAGAGCACTGACACTAAGGAATATCTAATTTATGGAATGACTAATTTGGGAAAACCGGAAAGTAAAATTGGTCGGGGCAGTCAGGGGGTTGTCATAAAGGGATTACAGGAAGACACTGCTCTCTCTCACTGGGCATTGTTCCTTGGGGCATAACAGAGTGGAGCCCCCTGCTGGCTTGCTGCAGGACATTACTGTACAGTAATGCAGCTTGCATTACACAATGCCATATTTGAGGGAAGGACAATTGTACATGCTTGCCACCATTTAGTTTGTTTTGATGGTTAATTATGAAGATGCTTCTGATGGCAGACCCTCTCTCTGGAGTCATTTTTGTTTATTTGCCAATCTGCTATTGACCTGGAAGACTGGTTCATTGGCGTTGCTGTTGTCTTGCCACACTGGGGACTGTCATTGGATGAATTTGCCTGCACAGGTGACACTCGGCTCAACATTTACCTGTAAATTTGCCCCTAAGATGAACATGTAATTTACAGGTTATCTAATCTAATCTGCCTGCCTTTACAGGTGACACTTTTTTTTATCTGCACAGTTTGCACAGTGTACAATAACATGTTAATTGCCATGGTGAGTATTTCAGCATTTGTCTGTGAAGGTGATCATAGTTACTGTACAGGTTACCAAATATTTACCTGGACAGACAGATGAATGTTGTCTTTCTCATCTTCAGCAGCCGGTACCAAAACCAGGGATATATGATGAACATGGTTATATTTTGTGATACATGCTATATGAAGGCTCATGTGACATGATGCGGTATGTGAAAACATTTTATATGAAGACTTAATGGGTAATCGTGCAATGCAGAAGACAGACCCAAACACTACTATGTGAAAATAAGACTAATCATATTTAACATTAAAGAAACTTAATTATATTTGTTTACACTGGTTGCCAGTGATCTTGTTACACTGTTGTATGCTGTTGCACAATAATCTACAAGTGTTTCCAGAAAAATAGCATTAATTTGTCATGTAGGCTTTTTATAAATGTATGTCTTTAATGAATGTATTTATATAAAGGGCTAAATGTCAGTTTGACTATCATAATTGATTCTCATCTCTAATTATTGATTGATGTCTCGGGGTTTGAAAGTTACTGAGTAGAAGCAGAATGATGGACTGGGCTGATATTGTTTTTCTTTCTGTCACATTGCACCCCCTTCTCACCTCTTTTCCCCAGGCCGATTAAAGGAAAGCTGGAATTTTCATCACTGAAGCTGTTGTTTTGTCTGATGATTTCCCTGAATCTTTATGGTCTGTGTGAGAGTACCTACATACACTAACAAGCAGAAGGGGGTGGGGGAGAGGTGGTTTGTAACCGATTTAGACCCAAATGACGAGCAATGTGAGATAAAGAAGAGTAGAATAAAAACCAGTTGTACAACATACCTTTCCTTTTGTTTTATATTTGAAAAATGCATTAATTGACATTTGTGGATGGGGGGAAAAAGCATAAAGGCAAGGCAATAATGTGTCCACTTCTCATCAAACTTAAGTTTGAGTGTCAGTCAGAGTCAGGATCAGATTCACAGAAATACATTTTTGGTCAGTGCTTTTGCCAGTTCCCACTCATCAGCTCCAGTTAAGAGCATTATGGGAAAAAAGGGATGTAATGAAATGGAAGTGGGCGGAGCTAGCACAAACCCCCTGATTTCCACCAATCGTCATGCTTTCCTGTGGAGGGAACAATGTCTTGTTTGGTTTAAACAAAACAATGGATTTTTAGAGCCACTTTTTGGCATGGTGTAAACCTCTTTTGCCATCTGCAATGTAGCCTCGCCCTCCACCATTATCATTTTAGTCATGAGCAAAAGTAAACGAAATGTATTTTGTTACAAAATATAAAATTCTTCAATTTAAATGGTGGAGGTAAAAAAAAACAGGCAAAAAACCATGTCACATATATTAAGTGCATGCCTAAAAACATCGATTTCAAATACATGTGTTTGTTACATTTCCCATCCTTGGCTAATGGCACCTTAATGTGTCAGTGAAAGACAGGACTGAGCCCCTTTGCATTGGGGACACCAAAGTTCTGCATCAAAGTCTATGCCGAGCTCCAGAGAGGGCAGAGCTGAAGTCAGTCCAGTAAAAGTCCCCGGGCCATGTGCTTTTGCATGTCTCTGTGTGTGTGAGATGTTTGTAGAGCCACCTTTCGGTCACTGGGCATAACAATGTCATCAACTGTTTCAGTGATGATGTGACACTGCCTCCTAGCAACGTGCGAGCTGGTGGCCCTTCCACGCATGCTTACGAACACAAACAGGATGGATGCATGGAGCGGTCACGCCTCAAATCTCTTCTTCAGCTCTGACACTTTGACGGGGGTAGTTTCCTCCTCTCCATCTGCATCGGTGTCAGGGTCTGTGTGCGCGGTGGGGGCTGGGCTTCTGTCGGTAGGTGGGGCTTGGGGGCTGGATTTATTTAGGAAGGAGGAGTTCCCACCTCTACATGCCATTCCGGGCCTCTGCAGGGCTGATGCAGGCCAGGCCCCCGCCTCCCTGCCCTGGAACAGGGTCAGGGCAGACCGCACCCTGGGCCTGGGGGACCGGCTCGCCCCCTCACCTTCCACTCCTGCCCCCGGCCCTGCTGGTGGAGCTTCCTGACCATCAGCCCCATGTCCAGTGCTGATCTGGGGAGAACTCCCTCCATCTTGTCCCCTCAGCCAGACCCTTTGCCCTGATTCTGCTCTCTGCTCGGCTCTGGTCGGCTCGCCCCCTGAGGTGATCTGGGAGGAGGGGGCATGGCTGGGGTTGGGGGCTGCCGGAGGTTCTTTAGGGGAGTGCGGTGCTTGGGTGTGAACGGACTGGCTCTCCTCCAGGTGCTCTTGGGCCCGCCTCTCTTCCTGTTTGTTTCTCTCGACCTCGTCTTCCTTTACCACTTCCTCTTTTCCCTCCGCCTCCACCTTCTGATCGCAGTCCTGTATTTGTGCGCCTGGTGCCTGATACAGCTCATGTGGCCGCTCACCCTGACCGCTGCCCGGGTCTTCCATTTGCTTCTGCTCCGTCTGCTCCATCATTACCTCATTCTCCTTTCCCTTTGGCTCTATTGCTTTCCCATCTGGCCCTGCCCCCTGTCCCTCTGGCCCCTCCCCCTGACCCTCTAGCCCCTCCCCCTGCTCATCTGGCCCCTCCTCCTGACCCTCTAGTCCCTCCTCCTGACCCTCTAGCCCCTCCTCCAGACCCCAGCTCAGAAGGCTCCCGCTCCTTCCGATGGAGTTGCTCAGGCTCTCCTGGCTTGGGGTGGCCATCTCCCTCTGAGACACACAGGAGAGAGGGCAACAATGAGGAGACAGAAGAAAGAAGACAAGCGGCAGTGTTCATGGATATATACAGTCAGCATATACAGTGCCTTATCCACAGGTTTGACATCCGTGGATTTGACCAGCTACGGTTCGAAAACAGAAAAAAAATCCAGAATATCCTTGAAAAAGAACATTTGAAATTCCCACGAGCAGCATATGTTATAACACTGTACTCAGAATGATTTACACGGGGTTTAGCAGTTCTTAGTAGCCCATACAGGTGGGGTTTCAAGTTATAAACACATATAGGGTAAAATTACTTCATTTTATATGTGTCCCGAGCTTCTGCAGTTTTTGCACATCCTCAGGGGTCCTGGAACCATATGCCCGTGGATAAGGTTGGCCGACTGTATGTGTATATTGACTCTGCGTATCTGAGTGTGGGTATATAAGTGTGTGTAGATAAGCACCTGTAAACTGTGAACTGTGATATAAAAGGTCGGGCTAATAAAAAGACATTTTGCAGAAGGAGCTCTCCAGAAACAGGGTCCCCACCCCTGTTGAGAGGTCTCTTACCCGGGTGAAGTAGTCAGAGGAGTCGGGGCCGAACAGGTCCAGGCTGCGGGTGCCGTACAGAAGGCCTCGCTCGTGGGCGCTTCGGGAGCTGAGCGTGTCGAAGATTTCGCCCAGCAGGTCCAGCTCCTCCGGGTCCGGCAGCAGCTCCCCATCAGCCTCCTCCAGCTGTGTGCTGTCCTCTGCCTGAGAGCTGTCCACACTGCTGTGCTCCTCATCCACAGGCCTGTCATGCACATGCACACATGCATGCACACGCACATGCATGTACACACACGCACATGCACACACACATGCATGTACACACACGCACATGCACACACACATGCACAAACGCATGCACAAGCACACACATACGTACGCACGCACACACATGCACGCATGCATGCACATGCACAAAAATACACATACACAATCCACACACACACACACAAACACGCGCACACATGCACACACATGCACACACATACGCACGCACACATGCACACACACACAAATACACATATGCACGCACATGCAAACACACATGCACACACACACAAATGCACAAGCATGCAGAAATGTATGCACGCATACAAAAAATATTCACAAGGAAAAAACACAAATGCACACACCTATGCATGAGTGGAAACATATTGACACAGAGAAAATCAAACACACATATACACATACATAACCATACATTCCTACACAGATCCATAAAAAAAACAGAGCACACTCACAAACACACCCTTACCTGTCTTCCCAATCAGGTCTCCAGGTGTTGCCTTTCTCTACAGTCATGTCCTCCTGCAGGCGGCTTGCGTACCTGCGAGCTGGGCGACGTGGACGAGACTAACACACCGCACCAAACAGTACATAGCACAGAGCATTGCGAAACACAGTGTAGCATTGCATACCACAGAGAGGCGTAGTGTGGCATAGCAAAGCGTAGCACAAGAAAATATAGTGTAACATAGCATAGCATTGCATAGTTTATCACAGCATATCACAACACAGATAAGCACATAGCAAAGCATAGCGTAGCATACCATAGCAATGCATGTAGGACAGTAGAGCAAAATACAGGCATAGCACAGCAAGACACAATGTATAATACAGTATCATGGCACCATGGAACCACGACAGTGTAGCGCAGGGATAGCACAGTGACACACACATGCACACAAGAACAACAGTTACAATAAATGTCTGTAAATGTCTGAGGTGCTGATCTAAATAAATAAATGAAAATGAAGGAGGAAGAAGAGGGACTGTGTGAGTGAAAGAGAGAGGCATAGAGAGAGACAGAGAGAGAGAGACAGAGAGAGAGAGGCAGAGAGAGAGAGAGGCATAGAGAGAGAGAGAGAGAGAGAGAGAGAGAGAAAGAGAAAAAGAAATTCAGAAATTGAAAGTGAAGCTGAAGAGAGGGAAAGACTGGTGAAATGAGTGCAGGGAAGTTGAGGGGACGGGGCTTACCTTTCCAAAGTGCTGTGTGATTGGCAGGCGGCTCTGCAGACAGTCATTCTGGGCACGGCGGTGTACATGAGACCCCTCTGAAGCGTCAGATCGCAGAGACCCCCCTCTGTACAGCATGGCCATGTTACTGTCCTCCTGCCACCACACACACACACACACATACACATACACATACACACCCACACACACACACACACGCACATGCACGCGCGCACATACACACACCCACACACGCATGCGCACACACACACACACACATTAACAGGGAGTAACACACACATAAAAAACACACACACCTTAACAAGCAGAAACAAATAAATTCACTGGGAGTAACACACACATACATATAAAGCCACACAAACATCACACAGTGACATAAAGATCTATTCAGTTTCACCTTTGGAGATAGGAAATTCTTCAAGCTGGACTTGGCATGAATTTTTGCCTGCAAGAAAACGTAAGCAAACAGGAAGTGATCAAGTTTTCAGCCAACGTGGAGTCTGCGCTTTATGATATGCAACAATAATCACAAACAGGAAGTGATCAGGAGCGTAGGAGAGATCGAGGGTGCCCATCACTCACAGATTTGCACATGTTCGCCTTGGATTTGACTGTGAGGATCAGTGCTCCGCCCCCTTTCTGCCAGGAAAAAGGAAGGAGGCCAAAAAAACCAATCATCAAGCAAAACCAAATCACTAAGGGAACCAATGCAAAAAACTTTTCCATGCTTTATTGATTCACAAATTGGTATATATAGACACATCAAACTGTAAAATGAATATGTTCTCATTCTACTAACTACTAAAATCAGCAAAGGAAAAACATCATGTATATATAATGTGTATAGATATAATTTATATAACTTTTCTGCAAAAGTGGTTCATACCTTTAGGTTCCCCACAAACTGCTGGTATGATCTGCCTCCCCCTAGAGCACACAGGGAAATGGGTGATGAAGACCTGGACAGCCCTAGTGTCATTTTTGCAGCACTCAAATCACGCGACTGCGCCACACAGGAGGTGAAAGTAATCCATGGAGTTGGTTATAGGCTAACCTGTGGATTTGGGCCTTTCAGAGCATTTTGTTTGACATGATAATTTCATCACCAATTCAAAATTTCATTCCCACCTGCAATTGTTTTAAACCGTATAGTTATTTAACAAGGTAGGCCACCTGAGAACCCTGTTCACTTTTACAATGACAAGGTGGGGAGCAAGGTGAGTATGGCTTTCAGGTGATTGAACTGTCAGCCGGATGTAGGAGATGACTTGGTGGCCAGGTGAAGAAAGCCATCTATGGATGGAGAGTTTATGTTCAATAATCATTGTTATAATCCTGTATTAATATTTAATCTATCACTTTTTTACATTGGGATGAAAGAGTCATATTTTGTACTGTGTTTCTGAAACTTGTCTTCTGGTTTTAATAAAAGGATAACAGTGACCTCTCTCACTCCTCTCTCTCTCTGTCTCTCTCTCTCTCTCTCTCTCTCTCTCTCTCTCTGTCTCTCTTTCTCTCTCACCTGTAGATTCCCCACACTGAGAGATTTCCTCCTCAAACAGATCCACCGGCTCTCTCCCATTGTTTAGCTGCTCCAGACGCCCATCAATGAACTGTGATACATCACACAAACACCCAGGAGATCAGCAACCCCTATGCCTGCCACACTTCCATGAGGGTTAGACTGTTGCAGAAAATAATTATTATAAATACTGGAAACCTTTTAACTGCAGTAAAAATCCCTATAGGTTTCTGACCCTCTTAAGATACATTTTCACCCATATTCAGAGCAAGAATTTCTTTTGTGACTGGATATTTTTGTTTGCAACATGCCTCATTGATAATCCAGACAGATAGGCTACATTATGTGGCTCATGGCCAAATCTCCACCCGCTGTGGTGGGGGTCATGAGTTCATGCATCCAGTAGGATACCAATGCCAATATCATTGCGGTAGGAATGACAATACTGCCTGTATTTACATTCAGGCTTACCCATAAAGACTGCTGCATGAAATGTACTAGCAGGTGGGCACCACTTTGATGAAGTGGCAGCAATAATTACACCCAGACAGGAATCTGTATCTGCTGCTGCCTCTTTATGGGTTTTTTTTCTGACCAGTAAGACTTTAAGATTGTTTTTTAATATTGCATATCATAACCAGTAGGTGGCAGCACTGCTCGGAATCCTAGACACACCACATATCTCATGAAGGTTTTTGACAAGAGTGTTTTTTTGAAAAACATTCCTAGAGACCATACCTCACCGACTGTCAAAGTAGTCTCTAATTTTAATTTTAGGGGACAGACAGGCTGCTGGCAGAGGAATCATATTCAACACACACAGTTTCTGTGGTTAGTTTGCTTAAGCATGAAGAATTTAAGGTATGTTACCTGCTTAAAGAACTGCAGGTGGACTGCACTCTCCAGAAAGTGTCTCATGCTTTGGGACTTGTGGTTCAGAAAAGATTCCTCACAAAACTTGATTGGTCCCCCTTCCTAAGAGGAAAATTAAAATCAAAATAAATTAAATTTTTATTAAATAATTAAAGTCTTCCACTTAACTTCTAAGCCCATACTTTGAAATATTACACATATTTACAAACAATGATAATACAATGTATCTGATGTGATAGACATATATATCCATGTTTAAGCGATTAATTCCAAAAATATTATATTGTTAGTATTTCTTTGTGAATACATACTTCAGAGTAAATAGAGTAACCCTATGAACATGTTTCATAACTAATGCCTTTGCGCATGAATAAACATGATAAACAGACATGCTCTCACGATTACTGTTTGCCTGTCACTGTTTGTTTTCTCCGTGTTGGACATGTGGGTGAGCGCTCACCGTGGGGCAAACAAGCGCATCCCTATACCCCCCAAAAAGCAGGGCCTGGGTCTTCAGGAAGGCGCGGGCCACACCAGAGCCCGGTGCCGCTGACTGCTTCTTCAACCGGACCTTCAGCACAGACAGCTGGAAATCACAAACACATGTGCTGTGTACACTTTGGAGCTTGTGATACACACACACACACACACACACACACACACACACACACACACACACATGCTAATACCCTGGATATGCACACAGACACACACACACACATGCTAATACCCTGGATATGCACACAGACACACACACACACACACACACACACACACATGCTAATACCCTGGATATGCACACACACACACACACACACACACACACACACACTAATACCCTGGATATGCACACACACACACACACACACACACACACACACACACACATGCTAATACCCTGGATATGCACACAGACACACACACACACACACACACACACACACACACACATGCTAATACCCTGGATATGCACACAGACACACACACACACATGCACATGCGCACACACACACACACACACACACACACACACACACACACATATGTATATGCTAGCACCCTAGAAATACACACACACACACACACACACACACATACACGTATAACAGAATTTGCATAATGGTATATCCATCAGACCTTTCTATCTTCTGTGTTAAGGCAGGAAAAACTGGTGCTGAGTTTTACCACATCAGAAGGAATCCGTTTCAGGTCCTCAAAAGGGGACTCCATTGTGTTTGTGTCCACATTCAGGATAACCACATCCTCCAAAGCTCTGCTCCTCACCTTCTGCACCGCAAACCAGGACAAAATATACACACTGCAGTCAAACAGTTTTCACTCAGCAACTGAGGTGCATTTGAAAGGAGTTTGATGGACAGGTGCTGTATATTACGTGAGGAACCTTTGATTAATTTTATCTTGGACTAGGGCATGAAATAAATAAAGAAGTATAAAACATTGAAGGTGGAGGGGAGATATTGGGGTGATAATGGTGGCCATGGGGAGGGAGGCTAGGGACAGTGAGTGCAGTCACCATCCAGCCCCATGCAAAGCTATACCTGTACGAAAAAAAAAAAACTGGTTTAACGAGTTCTAAATAACAGTGTAATGGGGGTTGTCTGGAAGATCAGTCCTTGGAAGGAAATTCCAGTCTTTGGAATGAAAAAAAAAACATACGTTTTTATATAATTTTATAACATCATAAAATTGTTCAGTGAGGACTCAGCTGCCCTCACAAACCAATGGAGTTTGCAGACTGACAATGGAGAGACTGGTCACTGGGATGGAGAATACCTCCATGAGGCTGGAATGGACACCGATCAGGTAGGGCATCGGTGCACTGCAGGAGAGAGAGAGAAAGGGAGAGACATGGCATTTACGCAATACATACGGCATGTCTTAAGTAATACAGAGGACAGTGCAACCAATCAGCTTCATGGTGAGATACCTGGGCGGGGCGGGGGGAGCATGATTGGAAAGCCAGTTTGGGAATTTGATTAGGAACAGAAATGACTTCAGTCATGACACATTTGTCAGTTATGCAATATCATACAGCATGTATTGTGACTGAACTGTTTTATTTTAATGCTTCATCAAAATGATTGTGTTTTAATCATGTAAATAAACACGGATGAGAAACAGAAAGAAAGATAAAGAGATTAAGACAGGGAGAGTTGGGCAGATACAGACAGACTAAAACAGAGATTGAGGAAAAGAGTGAAAGAGAGAGTGTGAGAAAGAAGGAAGAGTTTGAGAGAGAGAGAGAATATTGAGAATCTGCAGCAACTCCTTGGCTCTCACCAGCAGTAGTCCAGTAGATGAGGAGGAAGTACAGGAATGAAGATGTGTTGCCAGTACATGGGGTACAGCACACCGCTGCAGGCATGGACACAGGCCGTCAGCTGTGGAGACACACAGAGTCAGGGCCAATCAAGTCACAGGGAATGCAGTCACAACCAATCAGAGGACAGTGGACTCAACAAGTCAGCAAGTGCTAAACTCTGTCTCAACCAATAAGGTGAAGTTATATCAGTGATTGTGACCTCACAATGATGATGATGACCTCACCGTGCTGAGCTTGCTGGAGCTGATGAGGATTCGTCGTTCGAATAGCATGCTGGCATAGAGATGCAACAGGTTACCGATGTCCACGGCAACCATTAGCTCAGTCAGGTTCCTCTGTTGAGTACAGATGCAGATAAACAGACACATGGCCCCAGGGAGATAGACACATACAGACAGCAAAAGCAAACAGGCATGGAAGTATGCAGAGTGCACAAACAAACAGGACACAGAAACATATATGCACCATAAAAGACAGACAAAATAAAAGGGCAAAGAAAACACAAGGTAGACACACATACAAACACAAAACCAGTCACCAGGACAGAAAAGACAGAGAGAGAGAGAGAGACATAAAAGTAATGGGAGAAGGATGTCAGGACTCACACTCTCTGGGATGGAGGGAAGACTCCTGGGGTCAGGAGCGATAAAGTAAGGGATCTGGGGAGGAGGAGAGGTAGGAGGGGGCAGAGGTCAGCACAGGGGTCACCATGGAGACACAAGTTCAGGTACACATTCACATGACTGAGGTTACTGCGAAGGCAAGCACTCAAACACATATTGGGCACCAAGGGTTACCATGGAGACCAGCACTCAGCAACACAATGGGAACCAAGAGGACTGGCGCAGTTAAAGGCAGGGTTACCATGGTGATGGGAAAAAAAGTTAATTCAGGAAAAGTTGCATGGACAGCATTAATTAGTCTATGTGTGAGTATAAACCCTGCCCGTCTTTCATGTTGCCTCTGTCAGTTAATTACAAAAACACCCAGGAGTGCCATTTCTGAATTAAACAAGAGTTACATAGGATCTAATGCTGAGTTAGGCAATGGCAGATAGTGTCTTCTTGTGTTTTTTGTCTCTTTCAGAAAATGCAAGCATGCACTTACATACAAATACAAATGCACACACACACACACACACACACACACACACACACACACACACACACACACACACACACACACACACACACACACACACACACACACACACACACACACACCCTGTACATTTTAAAAAGACTTTGTTTCCTGGCCCACACAGAGACACCCAGCCAACAATGCCAATGATATGAGTATGTGAGTAGAGTTAGCCTGGGGCGTGGGTAGCTGATATGAACGGGTTTCATTAGTCCATGCTGGTTAGAGTCACTCTGAGGTTAGTCCAGCACATGCTGGTAGGTAGCTGGGGGTTAGCACAATCCACTATTGGGAAGAGGGGGTGTTTATCAAATTCATTTTTGGGGAAATCAACATAATCATGGTTAGAGATTTTCTACCTTTTGAAACGGATGCTGCTTTGAGGAATCAGTCCTTGTTCTGTATTTAACCGCTACATTCCAATAAGACTAAAATATTTGTTACTCTATAATAGATTTCGAAAGAGTCGCTGGCATTACATTAGGGTAGCCTACAGCCCTGTGGCTAAGGTGCATGACCTCTGAGTTTGGCAGCTCAAGCCCCAGTCCAGCCACAGCAAAAACACCTCTGCTGTTGGGCCATTAACCCTACATTAGTCCCAGGGGGGGATTGGCCCCTGGCCAGCCCAAACAACTGAAAGTCGCTTTGGATAAAAGCATCAGCTAAATTACTGTAATGTAATGTAGAATCTGCTCCAGATTGTTTAGAGACCATGGTCAGGGGGATTTCTTTCTTTCAGGTGTTAGGGGGATTAGTCTATTCATGGTTGCATGGTGATTAGTCTGATTCTGGCCTGGGGGGTTAGTCTCTTCCACACTGCAGGGGATGTAGGGGTTAGTTTATTTCTGGTTCCAGGGGGATTAGTGTAACTTTCATTTGCGCGGATCAGCAGCAGCCTCAATTTGCTCAGTTTTAAGTGATTAGGATTGTTATTGTCCTGGCCTGATGGGGATTAGTCAGGACCAAGGCAGACTGCAGGGAGGTTTCCTAGGACTCACCCCTGATTCTCCTCTCCCTTCTGGGAGGGATATTTGTCGGTGTGGGGACTGCTCGGCCCCTGTTCTGACCTGTAGCTGCTCGCCCTCCATGGGGAAAAGACACAATCACTCTGTTGGAATCAAGTGTAGGACAGGTGTCTGCCGTGTGCGACAGGTGTGTGTGGCAGGTGATGGGTATATGTGACAGACAGGTGTGATACAGGTAAGTGATACACACGACAAGTGTGTAACAGGTGTGCCCGGTGAAAGAGAGGTTTGACATAGGTATGTGATACCTGTGACAGGTTTGTGACAGATGTGTTCTATGTATTGCATAGTCTGACATGGGTGTGTGCTCTGTATGACAAGTGTGTGACAGATGAGGGTCACATGTAAGACGCATTTGGGCAGGTATTGGTATAATGTAGGAACATTTCCCGGTTAATCTTGGAAAGAGACAGGTGTATGACAGGTGACACACTGGGGTCAGAAATGAAATACATATCTGAAAGATGTGTGCTGAACCTCAATAATGCACAACTTCTTCAAAGGGCAAAACAGTCTTTGTATTACAGGCATAAACACTATTAGAAGGAAACAGCAGTCTTCCCAAACAAATACTGAATGCCTCTGTCTTAACACCACAGTGCCTAACACTCCGCCAATGTCTGAGCTAGCTAATCAGCATACATATTTATTCAGCCTGGGAAGCATTCCCCAAGGCCACACCCATGAAGAGATCTGATTGGCTGGTGTGTACTTACCAGCTGCAGAGTGACAGAGCTGTTGGCCTGTGGCACGGGGTGTTTGTAGAGGGCAGACAGCAGCTCTCGCATCTCATTGGTCTGTTGTGGAATCACAATGAAAAAAATGAGACAATACGTTCTTTCAACACTTGAATGCCATAGAATATCTTCAGTGTAAACAGAAAATACTAATGTTTGACTTTGAAAAACTAATTCAGTGTAGCGGTTTAAAATCTCCTTTGACAATTAAAACTTATGGTGGTGAAAAAACAACATTGTGCTTACCTGGCCTTTAGTCAAGTAGTCTGCTAGGTTGTTCAGAAGTTTGTAGAATACTTCAAACCAAGGTAAGTAACTAAAACAAGAAGAGAAAATGAGTCATGACAACTGAGTGGAAAAGCATAGAAAATACACACATGGAGTGTTTGTATGAGAGTGTTCGGCCATGTCAATATTTGAGTGTGTGAGTACATATTTATATACATGTGTGTCTGTATGTATGATGTATGTGTGTGTGTATGTGCGTGTCTGTGTGGCGCATGATGTATGTGTGTGTGTGTGTGTGTGTGTGTGTGTGTGTGTGTGTGTGTGTGTGTGTGTTTGTCCCTGCGGGCACAGTCCCTGTCAGGCGGCAGAACCCGAAACGGGCAGTGAGGCAGCTCACCCAGACCCACTGACACAGTCTCAGGATGCAGAGACCCTGAGACCACACCCCAAAGCCTGAGTCCTGGAGCTGGTGGTCAGGCGGTCAGAACCCGTTACACTGATACAGTCTCCTGGGAGACCATCCCTCCAGGTCAGTGAGCACAAAGGTGAAATGCTGAATGGCCACAGTCTCCTTGACCCTGGAGACCACACCTAACCTAAAGTTACACTGATAGTCTCCCTGACCCTGGAGACCACACCTAAAGTTACACTGATACAGTCTCCTTGACCCTGGAGACCACACCTACAGTTACACTGATACAGTCTCCTTGACAGTCTCCTTGACCCTGGTCTCCTTGAGACCACACCTACAGTTACACTGATACAGTCTCCTTGACCCTGGAGACCACACCTACAGTTACACTGATACAGTCTCCTTGACCCTGGAGACCACACCTACAGTTACACTGATACAGTCTCCTTGACCCTGGAGACCACACCTACACACTGATACACTGACACAGTCTCCTTGACCCTGGAGACCACACCTACAGTTACACTGATACAGTCTCCTTGACCCTGGAGACCACACCTACAGTTACACTGATACAGTCTCCTTGACCCTGGAGACCACACCTACAGTTACACTGATACAGTCTCCTTGACCCCTGGAGACCACACCTACAGTTACACTGACACAGTCTCCTTGACCCTGGAGACCACACCTATAGTTACTGGACTTTCCCCTCTTAATCATAGATCAGGGCTGTCAAACTCCAGTCCTGGAGGGCTGCAGGGTTTTCTGCATGCTTTTTGCTGTTTGCTTTCAAAGGGACCGTGGACTCTATTAGCCAACCAGTGATTTAAATTTATCAGCCCTAAAACACACTGAAAGCTAACAGACACCGTGAACACTCTGGGACCTGAATTTGAACCAGTGATTTAAATTTATCAGCCCTAAAACACACTGAAAGCTAACAGACACCGTGAACACTCTGGGACCTGAATTTGACACACTCATATTGAAACCTGTATTCAGTGGAATATAATCCCCCCCACCCCCGCCCCTCCCCATCATGGGTTTGGATGTTACCTCTCTATATCGTAGGGGAAGCAGAACCTGGGCAGGGTCTGGATGGATTCCTGGGGAGTGGGGGACACAGAAACACAATTATATGCAGTCAAGGAAACAGACCTCTGTTGTAATGTTGACCATCAGGGATATTAAAACCTTAGTACCTCGTCGCTGAAATCTTCAGGAAACTGAGATAGAACCCCAGGATCTGAGGGTAGAACAGCCAGATGGACAGACAGACAAACACAGAAATAATACAGTCAGATCAGTACAGTGCAAAGCACTTCAGGTGTACAGGTGATGGGGGCCCTCTACTGGTACCCTCTGGTAATAGCATTGTGCTGTCAAACTTCTCCTTTCTCAGAATACAATGACTTACTTTCAGTCTGAATAAGAACAAAACACTAACAATATACATAGCCGACCAAATAGTCTTATTTGGCCGTTTCCACACAGTTAACACAGTGACTCAACCAATAACGTGAAAATCTGATTTTGAGAGGAAATAATCTGGTTTTGAATTATATGTTTTTGTGGTTGTGTAGTTTTGCTTACATGGTTAATGACATTGTGATTTTTGTTTAGAGATCTAAGAAAATCAGATACAATTTGAGCAAACAATTTGTGCTTAAAATCCTGTGCCTTGTGTAATTCAAACACAAGGAAGATTTGGGCCTTTGCTTCTCTTAATTTCAAACAAATAATATTGTTTAAGTGACTGGGCATTCACATTTTAGGCCTGCCCGGGTTTCACCTTAACACTAAAACCGCAAAATTAAGAAAATAACCCTAAATTATCAGGTTTACCATTATGAGTTGGATTTTGGTTGTAATGAAAACCATTATACACAGTGGGTCCCCAAAACCAAGCCACAGACTTGTACAAATTACATACATATAACAGAAAAACTAAGCATAAACCATTGACTTTAAGATCTCCAACCCGCTGCGGCCCTTCATTTTATTTTAAAGGGTTATATCTGCCTCTTAGAAGGGCCCGTATTTACAACAGAACAGCGGCCTCAATAGATGCCAGCCATTTTGTAGGGTTTTGTTGGTTTGTCCAAATTTCTATTTTATTAAAACTCATATAGCAGCTCTTAACCAAGCCTATTTAGGCTTGACAATAGCTGTGAGCTCTCTGTAGGAGTCACTTTAAGCACAAGCAACCTCAGCCTTTTAGTCAATGCCTAACATTTGAAATGAAAACTTTTAATAGCCTCCTGCCATTTGTTCAAGCACTCTGTCTGCCTCTGTCTTTTTCTGTCTCTGTGGTTTTCTGGGCATGTCACCTGACAGGAAGCTGCTGCTTTGAGGCCTAGAGTGTGGCACCGTTAGAGAACCTGTTCATTTCCACTCCCAGCTCATTCACACAGACGCTCCGGCCTGCTCTTTCTGCACAATTCAGCATCTAACCACTCATTCTGAGGACTCCCAGTGTTAACCATCCCTGTCTTCCCCTTTGTTATTGTTTGATCTCTCTCTTCTTCATCCACTCTTCACACTTTACTTCTCCACCTCTTCCCCACTGATCTCTTACTTCTGCTCTAACATCATTTCTCATTAATAAACCTTCTTCCTTCCCTAGTACTGTCTCTTATTCTGCATTCATGTCCCTCAGAACTGAAAAAAACACCCTCACTCATAACAGAACCAGTGTGTGTGTGTGTGTGTGTGTGCTTGTATGTATTATAAGTGTGTATGCTTATGTGTGTAGTGTGTATTGAATGTATATGTTTGTATGTGTGATGTGTGTGTGTGTGTTTGTGTGTTGTATGTATGTCTCTCTCTCTCTCTCAAACACACACACATATACGTATATATGTGTGTGTGTGTGTGTGTGTGTCTGCGATACCCATTCTCACCTTTGTCTCTGGCGATAGGGCAGGAGGCTTCAAAGAACCAATAAAATGTTCTCTCTGGGTTTTGTCTGTAAAGAAATAAATAATGAGGAAAGACAGATAAAGCACTATCAACTCTTTCACTGCCACGGGCTGAGGCTGAGAACCACCCCCTCCTTGCACACGAATTAAAGAAGAACCAAAACTGTGATGAATAATATGTGAAGTAACAGGTATGGGTGTGGGTTTTGGGCTCACTGGTGTATGTCCATTTCACGTCAACAGACAGACGTGCCCTCTGATGTGAAGAGGAAATGCTGTACTCATATGCATCCACAGAGCTGACACTCTTTGCCATGCTGGAAAGGGGAGAGCATGCATTCACATGTGCTCCTTCTATATCAACAGGTTTGTGCACACTGTGACACAGAGTACATGTTTACACCTGTAAACCTATAGGCCTGCAACCTATGCCTCGCCCGAACCAGAGGCACAACCTAAGCCAAATCAATTCAATGAGATTTACAGTGGATGGCAACTATACTGCAGCTGCATGCTGTTGTTGTGCTTTGTCCCATACAGGAAAAAGCGCATTCCAACCGGGGCACACCTGTATTGGAATATTAAACCTGTGTTTCATTCAAATATATCACCTTAATATTACAGCTGTGATATGTTTTGATGTTGTGTTCTTGTTGTGGTCTATTTTACAAACTGCATTACCCATCATGCATCTCTTTCACACCCACAAAACCACAGGTTGGACACCAGAACCTTTACCTCAAGTGACCCTCTCAAGGTCCACCAAGAAACCCTGAAGGTACAGCAG
Source organism: Albula goreensis (assembly GCA_022829145.1). Classification (NCBI taxonomy): domain Eukaryota; kingdom Metazoa; phylum Chordata; class Actinopteri; order Albuliformes; family Albulidae; genus Albula; species Albula goreensis. The sequence goes on along the minus strand of CM040759.1, from coordinate 4,794,129 downwards.
CTGAACCCCACCTGAGTTTTAAAACCGAGCCATTCTAAGCTTTGAATCAAGCCTCTGAATCATCACAGAAAAGGCAAAGCTGGTCTGACAGCAGAACTCAGCTGCTTTGCAGTTACCTGGCCTGAACAGCCAATCACATGTCTTCTTTTACTATCTCCACTCTAAACCTGATAATGTTCATTATATACATACACCGTTGTAAATAAAAATCGAATAAGCTCTTCATCTTCCTATTTATCGGTGGCACGTCGATGACAGTGGTTGTGACACGGTCTTTGCTGTCAGTCTGTGTATGACGCTTGCATCATCAAAAAGATGTGTGGTACAGGATGTAGGTGGGGGGAAGATGCATTTGACTATGTTCTCTGTAGTTCACCATAAGCTCTGTTAACGCTACTAAAGTTAAGCTGGATTCATGCTTTTTCAAACTCAATTTAGTCCGTTTTTGTGCACGAAACGAGGCCTATCGTCTTTCCGGTGCTACAGACAGTTGAGCCTTAAGGAAGTGAGCTGCAAACCACAATGAAAAGAGAAGAGAAGAGAAGAGAGGTGCAAAGGAGAAAAATCAGATACAGTGAGCGAGAGAGAGAGAGAATGACTTTGCACTCACTTCAACCTGGAGCCCATTGCAAACCTGTGGCTTCACGTCCATGCGAGACGGGGAAGGATCTTCGCCAGAAGCTGGAGTTAACCGATTACATCACACAAACATTACTGATTTGACCCAGAGGCTAACAGCAGCGCCCGGTCTACCCAGCTCAAAGACCTGACACCCGCCCGTCTCACTTCCTGATCTGAGTGTGTGTGTGTCTGTGCGTGTGTGTTTGTGTGTGTGTGACGTCTACGTCTCTCTAAACATAGGAAACATATCCGGCCCTCTTCATGTCAGGGCTTTGTTTCATTTAGAAAATACTTCTGTTTTTTTTCTTTGCTTTGTGTAACCTCCCCTTAACGGACACACTCACATGCGCTCACACATACACAAACACAGTGTATGATCATCTGATAGGTCTATTGGCACGTTATAGGGAACTGTAAGGTTTAAAATGTACTTCCTCCTTGAAGTGAGCTCACTGTAAAGTAGGTTCACCTTGCACTTGGACAAATACAATCTCACTGCTTTTACCTGTTTGTGCGGTTCTGAAGTCATGGGACTTCCGAGAACCTTACAAATCAAAGCATGTGTCGCTATCGGGACTCAAACCCATGACCCTGCAAGTCGCATCTTCCCACCACACATTAACCCCTGTCACCCCTTTCATCAGTCTGTCACATGGCTGGCCTCCACGTTGCCATGGTTACCACAGCACCGCAGAGCACAAGAAGCCTGCCCTGTTCTGCACCGCTAATGTTTTAATGTTATGTCAGCGTTGCTGCAGGCTAGCAAATCTCAGGTTAATCTCCAAGAGGGTAGGCATGTTATTTTATGATTTCAATCACCTGGCAGTTTAGGCATCAGGAAAAAAAAACAATTGTGGACTCTTAAGCCAGTCAGTGACTCAAAAAAGTGCTGAAACCAATGTAAAAACAAGATATTGCAGCCGTCCAGAGCAGACGCATGAGGTCCCTGTTGGAAGGGTTATCTATGTTAGCAAACGATAACATTTTCTACACAAAAATGGGGTCATTAATTCAATGGATTTGGCCTGTCTTAGTTGATCTCATTGTGTGACTGGCTGATTTAAACATTAGCAAACCACCCAAAAAATACAGTGTCACTCAGGGCCCTGAGTATGCAGGCTGACTGGTACAAGAAGGGATTCCCGTAACCGGTACACCCACAAACTTTTTTTTGTGGGAAAAAAGTTTTTGCTTGACAAAACTTGAGCTATTTTTCAGTTGGTTTAGTATTTTAAGTTACAGAGATTTAAATCGTATTCCATCCCTGCTCCTGTGACCGAGGGAACATTCCTAAGCTCGGGAGCACACAGCAGCCTGCTAGCCATGCATCGCTTGGGGTCCAAATCAACACTACATGGTCTCAACGCTGGTGCACTGGTCAAAAATAGTCTGACCAGTGCTTGCTTGCTGAGGAATAGAGACTACTGCTCTGCCTTATGTTCATATCCTGCTGGTGCCTTCTGTCTTAACTGGCTGATGCAGTGGCATATACATGAGTCTAGAGCTTCTGGTAAGGGCCCATCTTCGCCACTAACTTGTCCAGGCGTGCTATCTCTGGCTTCAAACGAAAGAGATATGCATGACCACACACAGGCCATTAAAGCTACCGGACCACATCCTGACTTCCGCTTTGAACTTCCTCTGCAGGTTGTGCTTACATCTCAGCTGCTAAAAATAGATCCAGCAACTCTGTCCTATGAGTTTCCCTGATGTGTGAGATCGCGGAAGAAAGTTTTCAGTAACTACGCAACGTGACACTGCCCTCTAGTGGAAATATATGGTCACTTTGACGGGAAGGTTCTGAATTGGAATTGATAAGTAAAATAGACAAATGATTACAAAAGCAAGGATAAATGAGGAAAATAAAATCAGATAAGACAAAACTTTGGTTTTACAATGTCTTTATTCAGTCAAAGCCAAACAAAATCTTGTTATTAATTCTTTATTCGTTTTGGCTATGGAACTTATTTGTTGCGGTTCATTGCTCTATGTCACGACTTGCTAATGGAAAACTATGCAGTGACTGCATGGAACACAGCACAAATAATGAAAAAAAAAACAAAAACAAACAAAAAAATTAAATACCACAAATATCTATGTAAAATCCTTTCTCTGACTATGAGGAATTAAAGTAGAGTAAAGGTGAATGTGTGCTCTTCAGATTTAACCGGTATGTAAAGGGAATGGAGAGGAGTAAGCTGAGAGGAGAGAAGACGGAGAGACGGGGAGGGGTGGAGCTCAGGCCACTTCCTCTTCGCCCTCCTCCTCGAACTCGCCCTCCTCGGCAGTGGCATCCTGGTACTGCTGGTACTCTGACACCAGGTCGTTCATGTTGCTCTCGGCCTCGGTGAACTCCATCTCGTCCATCCCCTCGCCAGTGTACCAGTGCAGGAAGGCCTTGCGGCGGAACATGGCGGTGAACTGCTCCGAGATGCGCTTGAACAGCTCCTGGATGGCGGTGCTGTTGCCGATGAAGGTGGCGGCCATCTTGAGCCCCCTGGGCGGGATGTCACAGACGGCGGTCTTGACGTTGTTGGGGATCCACTCCACGAAGTAGCTGCTGTTCTTGTTCTGCACGTTCAGCATCTGCTCGTCCACCTCCTTCATGGACATCCTGCCGCGGAAGACGGCGGCCACTGTGAGGTAGCGGCCGTGGCGGGGGTCGCAGGCCGCCATCATGTTCTTGGCGTCAAACATCTGCTGGGTGAGCTCGGGCACAGACAGGGCCCGGTACTGCTGGCTCCCCCTGCTGGTCAGAGGGGCGAAGCCCGGCATGAAGAAGTGCAGGCGGGGGAAGGGCACCATGTTGACGGCCAGTTTGCGCAGATCTGCGTTCAGCTGGCCCGGGAAGCGCAGGCAGGTGGTCACCCCGCTCATGGTGGCCGACACCAGGTGGTTGAGATCGCCATAGGTGGGCGTGGTCAGCTTGAGCGTGCGGAAGCAGATGTCGTAGAGGGCCTCGTTGTCGATGCAGTAGGTCTCGTCTGTGTTCTCCACCAGCTGGTGGACGGAGAGGGTGGCGTTGTAGGGCTCCACCACTGTGTCTGACACTTTGGGGGAGGGCACCACGCTGAACGTGTTCATGATGCGGTCGGGGTACTCCTCCCGGATCTTGCTGATGAGCAGCGTGCCCATGCCGGAGCCTGTGCCGCCACCCAGGGAGTGGGTGAGCTGGAAGCCCTGCAGGCAGTCGCAGCTCTCAGCCTCCTTCCTCACCACGTCCAGGACCGAGTCCACCAGCTCAGCCCCCTCAGTGTAGTGGCCCTTTGCCCAGTTGTTTCCAGCACCACTCTGCCCTGCACAGGAAACAAAAACCGGTGAGAGCGGCCAAAAACCCAACCACTACCAGAGCAGGGACCACACAACCCCCCACAGCTACCACTAACCACGCATTACATTAAACTTCAGCCATTTACCAGGCAGCCTTATCTGGAGAGACTCAAACAGCTTTGCCACATCATCCCTTTATACAGCTGAAATCTACAGAAGCAATTCATGTGAAGTACCTTCCTCATGGATACATTGGCCGTGTCTTCCCTGGGACCCGTGACCTCCGAGTTATAAGCCTAGCTCCCAAACTATTGTAACATTATGACCAGATAACGAGCAATTTACATTCCCTCTCATTCAATATGGACCCTATAATAAAGCACCAGTGTGTTTGACTCCATGATGGGTGGAAAGGAAAAACAATAACTGTGCTTCTTCTCCTTTTTTTAAATGTAAGGGAGAATGAAGAGTGCTGACCCATGAACCACTGAGCCTATGGCAAGCTCAGCACTGTGGCAGAATTAAGCCCTCTTGTTTTCGCCAGCTCTTAACAAAAAACAATACATTTCATTGGTTAGTTGCACTTAAATGGTTGGCTGCATGGTATGAGAAACCATGGTGAATAAGGTCTTCATTAAATGACAATCACCAGAGCACAAAATGGCTCCTCTTCCATACGATTTCTGCAAACTATATACAAGCCATGCCAGCTGTACAGCTGGCTGTAGCTCTTCTTGCTGTGATGTAACTGATTGACAATATCACTTATCCACTTCCTCTACAGGCTCTGCTCTGATTGGCCCATCTGAATGCAGTTGTGCTCTTTGATTGGAGATTGGTCTGAGTGAGACCACCTTCTTCTTTAATGAGAACAGGAGATGTAATGCCATTAAACTAACTCTCCAGGCCTCCCTGTCACGTTAGCTAAAGGAAAGACTGAAAGGAAAACCACCATTTTGGATGCTGGTTGGCCACTCACCGAATACGAAGTTGTCAGGCCTGAAGATTTGTCCGAAAGGCCCAGAGCGGACTGAGTCCATGGTACCGGGCTCAAGGTCCACCAAGATTGCCCTAGGAACAAACTTCCCACCTGAAAAACAGACACCGATCATTTCCACTTACAACACCATTTTGATTGTATATTCATTTTAATTTACATGTACATTTCAAATTGTGTGTGTGATTTCCTATTTAATGAATTAATGTGTATTAATTGCATATCTGAAGAATTCATTTGGGAGTGAAATACAAGACGGCTGCACATACCTCTGAACATTAATGCTGTGATGATTTTTATTTATGCTTGTGTGTGTGACTGTATCTGCCTGTGACTTTATGAATGAGTTTGTGTGTATGTTCATTGATATGGATATGTATATGTGTGTGCCTGCTTGCATTTGACTGTATGTTTGTGGTTCTGTGTTTGTATGTTCATGAATATGTGTGTGGATGAGTGGAGATATGCACTATGCATTATGTGCATTTCACACGTGTGTGTGTGTGTGTGTGCGTGTGCATTTATATGTGTGTGTTGTGTGTGTGTTTTTGTAGATGTATATATGTGTGTGTATATGCCTTTGTTTTTGTGTGTGTGTGTTTGTGTGTGTGTGTGTGTGTGTGTGTGTGTGTGTGTGCTTTTGTAGATGTATATATGTGTGTGTATATGCTGTGTGTGTGTGTGTGTGTGTGTATATGTTTGTGTGTGTGTGTGTTTTGTATATGTGTGTGTGTGTATATGTTTGTGTGTGTGTGTGTGTGTGTGTATATGCCTTTGTGTTTGTGTGTGTGTGTGTGTATATGCCTTTGTGTGTGTGTGTGTGTGTGTATATGCCTTTGTGTGTGTGTGTGTGTGTGTGTGTGTGTGTGCGTGTGTTTGTGTGTGTGTGTGTGTGTGTATATGCCTTTGTGTGTGTGTTGTGTGTGTGTGTGTGTGTGTGTGTGTGTGTTTTTGTAGATGTACATATGTGTGTGTATATGCCTTTGTTTTTGCGTGTTTGTGTGTGTGTGTGTGTGTGTGTGTGTGTTTGTGTGTGTGTGTGCTCTCACCTGTGGCCTCATTGTAGTACACACTGATCCTGTCTAGCTGCAGATCACTGTCACCGTGGTATGTCCCAGTGGGGTCAATGCCATGCTCATCGCTGATCACCTCCCAGAACTGAGACAGAGAGAGGGAGGGAGAGAGAGAGAGGGATGGAGGGATAGAGAAAGACAGAGGAAGGAATGGAGAGACAGAGAGAGAGGGGGAGGGAGGAACAGAGGAATGGAGAAAGAGGGGTAAAGAGGGAGGGATGAAGAGAGGTAAGAGAGGGAGGTAGAGATGGAGAGAGAGAGAGAGGAGCATGGGTTTTAAAGACAGAAAGGGACAGACAGATAAATGGAGATAAAAATTGAAAGTGACAGGGAAGGAGAGAAAGGAGAAATTTGTCATGCTACAATATGTGATGATTTGAAAATGTCTAACATGTATGATGATATGAACATATGTATACATACCTAAAATGAAACTACTTGTATTGACAGAGGGGTGATCGACTACATAGATCATTTCCATTGGCCATATCAATGAAGCCAGTCTGAATCGCTGAGCAAGACACGAGAGGGGAAGAGAAGGATGCGACGCCAGGAGAGAATGGATGGCACAGCACAATGAAACACGATGTCTAATCCTAAATGCGAGTATTAATATAGACTATAAACTATTAAAATTTCCTTTCTAAAAAAAAAATTCTCACAAACTGTCCAAATTTCACGTAAAAACGGGTTGACGAAATGATGCGTTCTAACTGAAACGGCTCGTCTCGAGAGGCGGCCATGTCTGAGCACCAGTCTTATCTCCTTTCATCCCCTCCGGCTCGCGCAGGAATGATCCACAAAGGCCCATATTAACAGTAGTGGCACCCGGGCAATTTCAGCGATTTATACACAAAATATTCGACTATACAGACTTTTATGCATATTTAGTACTGCCTGCGAAATAAAAACACACACAAAATGACTGTGATTATGCAAGTCGCCACATATAGCCTCTCCGCTTCGGACTGCTGCTGTTCACTGAATTAAGGCAAAATAGGCACGCACATCGCACCATAGCAATTTAAATATGTTATGAATTAATCGCTGGCTACATGCACAAACGAATGTGATTTTTCTCCTTGCATTTTCTAATTGGTCTGTTTTAATATTCTGTGCGTGGCTGTACAACAAAATCGTTTTCTAGATTTACATATTTCTGGAAGGATCTGGACAGATGCATTAGTTCATTCATTGCATACGGCACTGTGCTTTATGCTTATTTCTTGCACAGCCTCCTTCAACTCAGCTGGATGTAGCAACCGTTCATTTAAAAAATAAACGTTCGTAACAGCTGCAAAATATTTAGTGTACCTTGGCACCGATCTGATTTCCACATTGTCCGGCTTGCAGATGCACTATTTCGCGCATTTTGGTGCTGGAAGGGCGAGGACGTGGTGAATGAAGACGGTTCTGCAATCGCTCGTCTGCCCCTGCCTTGCTCACGACGTCTGCCGCGCCCTTCCTTTACGGCTACTGTGCTCAAGAGTATGCTGCAGAATGACATCATCACCATGGCAACAGAGGACCAGAGGCTGGGGCGGCGCGACCGCCGAGTTCACCGGTGGAATGATGGGAGGCCAGAGCGAAGAGACAGGTATCATACCCCAGGATTTCGCCATCAGTCATTTCCGGAACGGTGGTGACGAATAGTTTGGCCATGATCGTACCGAGATAATACGCCTCGTTTATGGGTTCTTGTGTTGAATAAAGGGCCTGCGTTGTATTATTACTGACATCAATTTCTGCTGTGACACAATTTGATTTATTTAAACAATGTGCATGAATGTGATAAAACATAAAAGCTGAATTGACTGTCAACGTGGCCCAGAAAGTGACTGGATATGCATATATGCATATATTCAGTGATGTACAGCACGTGTTTGCTCCTCCCACATCAATTCAATTCAATTTTATTTGTACTCTGGCTGGCGCAGGGTGTACAACAGGTAGACAAGAGAGTGGAGATCACAGATACTGCCCTCTGCCTTTTTTCCTCCAGCCAATATCAGAGGCTATGTAAGCGACTGGTACATCCAATGTGAGTGACACTGACCTGAGCAGGGCCCTGTCACAGAGTCTCCATATTGATCTACTGGTCTGGAGGAAACTAGAAACTCATGGGATTGTATATTGTCTCATAATCCTACTCACTGTATCATGAAAAACAACAGTGACAATGGCCAACCTGACAGAAGCGTTGTCTTTGTGGTACGGTTAATAAAGTCACTATGGAAACAAACTGCATGTGGTATTTTTTTTCCCCCGTTTTGTAATTTTCCTTTCACTTGGCAGTGGTGCTTGCATGTGTGTGTGTGTGTGTGTGTGTGTGTGTGTGAGGGTGTGTGTGTGCTCCTAATAGGGCATTGGAGTAAGTAAGGCATAACATTACTTTCACAGCCTACTGCAGGATGAAATTGTGGAGGCGTTCCTGTCCTACTTCTCTGCTTATTGCTCAGATTTCTCAAGTGTTATGATATTCATATGGGTTACTGTACACACACACACACACACACACATACAATTTTATCAAATGTAATCAATATGGCTGTATTGGTACCAACCACACGCAGAGGAGCTGTATGGATCTTGACAGTGTTTTCAGCTTTACAGTTTACACCTTCCTGCAACAAAGGCCCCCAAAGATTTCTGCTGAATCTTCCAGAAATATCCCCCATATTCCCCTCTGAATGCATCTTTTGATGTATGAAGGGGTTATGTTTCTGAGAAATCAAGTGGCACTGTAAAACGATTGACATTTCTTCTTCATTTTTAAGGGGTGATTTCTTGGGCAGTCAAAATATTGGCAACTGTAAACAAATAAAACTATTCCTTTTGTATGTCAGTGTCATCCATCCCTGTAAGACTCATTTGTTGTACTCCAGAATGACAGTTTGGTTAGGGACTGACACAAGGTTCCGGAATCCCAGCATGCTGGCATTCTGGTCACAGATGTTTCCATGGTAACTTACATGACCTCTGTCCAGACCTCGCTGATGTTACCAATGTCTTTCTGTAAGCTGTCAAACTTCTCAATGCTTGGTTTATCAAACAATTGCAGTAAAGATAAATAACTTCTCATTATGACCGGACAGACCATTATATTACATCTTCCAAACAGAGTTCACATGTTAAAACTGGATGCTCTGTTGTTTGCCCAACCACCTATTCAAAGGTAGGTAGATTTCTATACAGACAGGTAAACAAACAGACAGATTGCTGGAAGGTAATGGAGATATCTAGAAACAATTTTCCTTTGGTTACGCGTGGTAAAGCACCTGTCCTTTGCGGTGCTGCGCTATTTTGTTTTTATTGAAATTAGCTGGTTGCTGTTCCAGGTTTTCATATCGGACAGCTATAAAATGCGCAACTTCCTGGAGATCACTCCACACTCCATCAGACCAGATAAAGGACACTCAAAAAGGGACACCTTCATCACTTTGGTAAGAGATGTGGATTGGGCTGTCTGCAATACTCACAGGTTTAGTTTGTGTCTTTGTCTGCACACACACACACACACACACACACACTCGGTCATAAAGAATATTAGTCTGACTTCTTAAATAAGATGTCGGATTGTAGAGCAGTGGTTAGAGTGTGCATTTGGACACATAATATAAGATCTGCTACAATTTGAAATTAACAAACTATTTTGCTGTGTTTTTGAGTGTCTGCTCTTTGGAGACACTGTAGGCTATGTCTACCACAAGTAATTACGTTGAGATATTAACTTCTATTAAACTACAAATTACTATTTATCTGAGAAATGAATTAATCAGATTCAGTCACAAAACTCACAGACACTCCTGTTTGTGACACTTTTCCTGTTGGAATGCAGAATGTCACATTAACATTTCAGTAGACTGAATTTGCTGACAACATTTAATGTGCTTAGAAGGAGTTTATTGTGATGTGGAAAGCTACATAACAGTGCAGACATTTGATCGTGGGCTTGGAGTCCAGGGGGCAGATCTATCTATCTATCTATCTATCTATCTATCTATCTATCTATCTATCTATCTATCTATCTATCTATCTATCTATCTATCTATCTATCTATCTATCTATCTATCTGTCTGTCTGTCTGTCTGTCTGGAACAATAAGCCAAGTCAATATGAAGCTGCCAGTGCCACTCCAAATTATGAACTATCCTTGACTGCTTCAAGCAGGTGTCTGTGGAAAAAACAGCTCGATGAGTGGATATTATGTACAGATGGGACAAAAGGTAATTGAAGCAATTTTGAAGTAACTGAAGGTGTGGCCAGGGCATAAAAGAGACATGACTGATTCTCTTTGTGAAAACGATGTTTAAATGCAACTTACATAGCATTTAAACAATGACAGCCATTCTGAAAGATGAGATGGTGGCACATCACACCTCAACGAAGAGCAAAAAGAAAACACTCTGCATTTATACCTTTTCATGCGTTCATTAGAATTGTTTTTTTTTTTTTTTGCTCTTTATTGAAGTTTGGTATACATAAGAAAATGTCTACAGTCTACATTCACTGTTTGCTCCAGTTCTGAAAAGCAGTAGCCATTGTGAGGAAGTGTGCACCTGTTACAGTATCAATACTTAGCCTTACAGAAGCATAAGAAACCAAATATTTGTGTGGTCGATGGCCACAGCATTTGCCAGGCCTCCACTGTGTGCACATTTGTGTGCAGCTTGTTAAGACCGGAGTTTTATTTCCAGGAGCATTTTTTTTTTCCCAGGTGGTATTTGGGTTGTTCTGAAAGCCAATGTGGTTTTGCATGCTGTCTGAAAAAATCTTTGAATGTGGGTTACCTCACACCCAGTCTCAAAATTTGAATCCCAGGTGGTGTCAGGGGACCAAAGTGAGTAATTTTATCTATCATGGTGCTGATGAGGTAGCAGAAATTAGAATACTTTCAGTGATCCAGCTCAGGAAAAGATGAGAGCGCAGTGACACAGCTGACCAGCAGGGGGCACAGCTGACTGAAGCAGAAAGGCAGCCCCCCTAAAAGTATCCCTGGTAAATGCCAGCATTGCCCTGCAGGGTTGCCAGCTTCACTCAGTATTGGCACACTCCTGGACTGATACTGGACTGTGGTGCCCATTGATTGACGCACTCATGTTTAATTCATTGCCCCAAATAAGGTGACATGGTATTGCTTATCTGTTTGCTTGTGAGAAGCAAATTAGAGCGATTGCCAGGCACATCTCCTTATTTAAATATACCGTATTTACCTATGACTTCCTATCTTTTAGTAAGAAGGAGTGTGGAAGCTGATTAATAATCTCCCTGGCATGCTTTCAGTATTGATGGACAAATGTGCAAGCTGGCTTTAACACATTTTTCAATCCTGTAATGTGGCAGACACCCCCTTCAGCAGGACCCATGATGTACCTTGACCTGGGCCGCCTGGCGGCAAACTCCTCCCTCATCTACAATAGCTCCGCCCTCAACTCATCCCACAGCCCCTCCCATGGTGAGCCTGAGTGCCCTGAACCGGCATCTGGCTACTATTTTTGGATCGCCATGGAGATCCTGACCATCACCCTGGGACTGCCGGCTAACCTGAGGGTGCTGTGGGCCCTGCTGTGGAGCCAGGTGGACGCCTCCACCTCCAACGTCTTCATCGGCAGTCTGGCCACGCTGGACGTCATCTTCCTCCTCCTGGTGCCAGCCCACATAGCCAACTACCTGGCGCTGGAAAACGCGAGCCTGGCCCAGGCCCTGCTGTTCTTCTATGGGCTGAATGAGATCGGTAGTCCCCTCTTTCTCTCCTGCGTCTGCCTGGATCGCTACATGGCGGTGCTTCACCCAGTCACCTTCATGCACTTCCGCGACGTGCGCTACCGGGCCGGGGTGGCGGCCGCCGTCTGGGCCTTCACCCTGGGCTACTCGGCCTATGTCAGCGCCGTGGACTTCCGCCACAACGACTGCATCTTCATCGCGCTCTTCATGGCCGCCTTCGTCATCCTCATCTTCTGCAACCTCTCCATCCTCCGCGCGCTCCGCCGGTCGGGCCCGGCCAGCGACGAGGTCCACCCCGTGAAGCAGAGGGCCTTCCGCACCGTCCTCAGCGTCTTCGCCGTCGTCCTCGTCAGCTTCCTCCCCGCCGTGGTCATCTACCCCTACGAGCACATCCTGCCCGAAGAAGCGTTTGAGTGCTACATCTACCCCATCTGCTACTCCTTCATCACCCTGAGGGCATGCCTGCAGCCGCTCCTCTACCTGCTCAGGGCAGGGAAACTGCCCTGCCTGGCCACCTGCTGTTCCTCAGATTACTCCAGCGCTTGAATTAGTTTACTCTTATTCTGCTCCTACTGTTACTGAAGGGTGCATTATGTCTTTGGTCCTCACTCCCAGGTCCTTTAGGGTTTCAGCGTAAGCAGGTTTAAAACATACTCTAAACTAAATAAAACAGCTGATCGCACAGGTAATTCACCTCATATCGTTCCTTAGGTCTGAACTTGGTGTGGAACTTCAGGTGAAAACATGAGCTAGCTCACGCTGAGGCCCTTCAGAAGCAGGTGTGAGGGTCCCTTCACATTACAGACAGCCATATAATACGTGGACATGTTTGCAAGGGAAATGTTGTCTTTATTTGGGCTGACATTTCTCCTGAGCTACCTCCATTATTTATCCTCCTTAGCAAGTAGCCAAAACAGAAATGTTAATATTTAAATTCCATATTCAAATGTGTCTTGCATATTATTTATTCCAAATCATTATGGTAACATTTTTAGTTTGTTTTCATTTAATTAGTTTACATTTTTAGTTTTTAATTAAATGTATAGAAACCAGGGCAGCAGAGAAGCCAGGGAACTGAGAATGTGGAATCACATTTCATAGGTAATTGATAAGAGGTTATATAATAAGGTCAAATTACGTGATAAATATAGAAGGATGCTGTGAGTGTCCAAAGGCCATTCAGATATTTTACATACAGTGAGTCGTCAGAGCATGAAGTGACTGTTTCATTGCATGATGCAAACAAACACTGAAACATGAACATGGAAGATCTATTTCAATACATATTCAAGTTTATTGTATATTTATTCTCTCAATGCTGTGATGTCATGGGAAATAGAATTCTGTAAATTAAAAATGGAAATTTTTTTGTGTGTAGATCTAAGCTGAATGGGAAATTGTAAATAAACATTTTTTTCTGTGGACCAAATCAAACCTGTAACACAGAAACCACAATAACAGTTTCAAGATTCTTGTCATATTTAATGTACATTATATCTGGAAGATGACTATGATTACAAACAATGCATATTTCTTATAATATGTTTGGTAGGGGAGGAAAATACAGAGATGAAAGATGAAAGGTGTTGTCTTGAAAAAAGTAGTTTTCATATGTCTAAAAAGTAAAGAACCAAACACTTAGCTGTCTTCACCTGTAGCTTATCATCATGGATATTTATATTCTGGAAAAACAGTTACATGATTTCCTTCAGCTTTCGATTTGACCATTTTTGACGCAGAAGGAACATGTAGCCCCGTGAGACTCTTATTGGATTGGTTCCCTAAATTTTCTCAATTTGCACGAGGAAAGTGTGTTCCATGTAGACTTACTGACTGTCAAAAGCTGAGTGTCTTTCTGTTTCTCACTATCTCTGCTCTGCCACTTATTTCAATATTCAAACCACCCCACCAATCCCACATGGAGTCAGTCTCCCAGCATGCCTCGCTGAGAATATGGAGGTCCTGCTTTAAATATCTGTTTCCCTGTGTGCTTGATAAAACACTTAACTGTCATTATAGCCAGCATTTGGACTACTAAGAAAGAGGTGGGACAAGGTGTGTGTGTGTGTGTGTGTGTGTGTGTGTATTTCGACGTGAGAGAGTTTATGTATATGAGTTTGTGTTTTTGTGCGTGTATGAGACTGTGTGCATATGTGTATGTGCGTGTGTGTTTGTGTGTATATGATTGTGTGCGTGTCACCTGTACAGGGTCCAGAGCAGTATCAGAGAGAGCAGGAAAGTGAGCAGCACTGAGGCATAGACGCAGAAACAAAGCCAGTCCAGCGCCTCCATCAGGCGGAGTGAGTCACTGCGCTGCTCCTCCCTCTGAGTCAGAGTCCGCAGCTCCTCGCTAACAACCTCCAGCTCCTCCGACAGCGCCTGCAGCACGCAGCCACACCCACACCCTGTCACCACGTCTGTCCCACCCCCTTCAGACTCCGCCCACCTCTGTCCCTGTCCAAATGAGCGTTGAAGACCTGGCAAACACAAAAGCAATGAATCTTTTAATTTTGTATAACCCATAATAATAATAATAATAATAATATGGGCAATATAAAATTCAACTGTGGCAACCATAGTAGCTCTTATCAATTTATATTTTTCAAAACTCGCCAAAGACTTTATATTTAAGATATTGCAAGATATTATGTTTAGGCTATTGGTGACTTTATGTCACAAGGCTGCTGGCACTGAAGCCGGTACCTCTCCTCACGCTCCTCTGACGAGCCCTCTGGCTGCGGGCGGTGCGCTGTGGGACGTCCCGGCAGAGGGAGGAGGCCAGGCGCTGGATCATGGAGGTGCTCTGCAGGACGTCCGGCCTCCCCAGGGCCAGCAGCAGCACGGACTCCCCCATGCTGAGGCAAAGGAAAACCAGGCAGACCACCAGGTACAGCCCTGAGGGCAGACAGAGCCTCCAGGAACCATACACCACCTGCATGAGCCGCTGCCCACAGCTGTGTGCTGCTATACTGACACCTGTGTTTATACAGTCTTACAAACATACTCTAAGACCTGCAAATACTACACTCTTACAAACATACTCTAAGACCTGCAAATACTAGACTTTTACAAACATACTCTAAGACCTGCAAATACTACACTCTTACAAACATACTCTAAGACCTGCAAATACTACACTCTTACAAACATACTCTAAGACCTTCAAATACTACACTCTTACAAACATACTCTAAGACCTGTAAATACTACACTTTTACAACCATACTCTAAGACCTGCAAATACTACACTCTTACAAACATACTCAAAGACCTGCAAATACTAGACTTTTACAAACATACTCAAAGACCTGCAAATACTAGACTTTTACAAACATACTCTAAGACCTGTAAATACTACACTCTTACAAACATACTCTAAGATCGGTAAATACTACACTGTTGCACATATATTCTAAGACCTGCAAATACTACACTTTTACACACCTACACTAAGACCTGCAAAGACTACACTGTTACACCATATACACAACATTACTAGTAGTCCTTATACTGCCGTGTGTTAGTTCCACCCACAAATTAAACCAGCTGATTTCACTAATTAGCGCCCCTTCCTGGCTGAAAACTTGTTCTAAGCAGAACCATTTAGTTTTTAGTACATTTATAGCCAACCATTTTAGTACATGGATGGAACAAATACATGGAGGTATTTCTCTTTTTTCTTGCTCTGTTACCATACTCCCTCTCTCACCCAGCATAGGAGTGTAGTCCCTGAAAGGTGGCAGCAAGTCGTTGACCAGCAGCAGGAAGACGATGTAGCCGAAGAGCAAGGTGACCTTGAAGGGGATCCTCTCAGAGCTCTCAACGGGGATGGCGAAGCCCACCAGATCAATTACCATCACCAGCATGCTGGGCACCATCAGGTTCACCACGTAGTACAGGGAGTAACGACCCAGCTCCACCTGCAGGGGGAGCCAGAGACAAGGGGACCGAGACACACAGAGCGATGTAGAAGGAATGAGCAACGGAAGGGGGAATGGGAGGAAAGATATAAGTAGGAGGTTAATAGAAAAATTATAAACACAATGGATAAACACAAGAGAAGAGGTTTAAAACTGTTAAGGTGACTCGTACAGATGAAGCCTTGTGTAGGTGATCTAGGTTATAGGTGAGGACCTGGGTACAGGTGACACAGGTATAAAGGGGTATACAGTTCAGGTACAGCTGATGTAGGGGTAGAAGGTGAGGGTTTGGGTGCAGGTGGTATTGAAGAAAAGATGATAATGGGGTCAGGTACAGGTGATATTAGGTAAAAAAAGGTAAAAGGTTGAGGTACAGCTGACATAATGGTACATAATGGCTCAGCTGTTGTAGGCTGTTGTAGATCTGTAGGAGTGTATGGGTTAGGTAAAATACCCATCAGCTGATGTACCCTAAAATACACATGTGTTACCTGGTACAGGTGAAATACAGGTGATGTACAGGTACATTATAGCTCAGGTGCAGGTGGTGTACCTGGTAGGTGATGCGGGAGTACTGCTGCTCCCCTTGGGACTCTGTGAAGGTGCAGGTTGTCAGTGACAGCAGCTCCCATTCTCCATGGGGGTGAAGTGGTGGCTGTGGTTGTATGAGTGTGAGGACCTCTCCTGAACCAGCAGCAGATCCTGCACTGCAGAGCACACACACACACACATACAGGCACACACACACACATATACAAACACATGCACACACACACACACACACACACACACACACACACACACACACACACACACATATACACACAGGCACACACACACACACACACACACAAAGAGAAATAAGACACACATCTAAACATTTGTGTGTGGGTTCCAGTACATACCAGTGTGCAGGTTTTGTGGTTCTGGATAGCCATGTGTATCTGCATGCAGACTGCATAAGTGTGCATACCTTTGTTTACCTATGTGGGCGTATCAGTGTGCAGATAGGATATGCATGTGTATTTGTGTGCAAGTTGTGTAGCTATGTATGTCTGTGTCTAGGCTATGTAGGATAATGTACCTGTTTGCAGGTTGCGCAAGTGTGCATATCTGCATGCAGGTTGTATGGGTGAGTGTACCTGTGCGTACCTGCATGCAGGGAGGACCCCAGTGTGAGGTTGCACGTCTGTTTGTCGAAGGGGAAGAGGAGCATTGCCAGGTCACAGTGCAGGTCCAGCAGCACCAGCTCTGAGTGTCGTACCCAGCCTGACGAGCTCACCGACACATAGGAGTCTTCCTGCTGTCGGTACCCTCCCACTCTGTCCCACACACACACACACACACACACCACACACACACACAAATACAGAGGACCGACACATACAAACACACACACACACACACACACACACACACACACACACACACACACACACACACACACACACACACACACACAAACACACACACTCACACACAAAGAGGACCAACACATACAAATGCACACACACACACACACACACACACACACACACACAAACACACACACACACACACACACACACACACACACACACACACACACACACACACACATAAACATAGGACCAACACATACATATATACACACATGCACATACACACAAATACAAAGTCACAACACATACACACACACACACACACACATTGTGGGGCTTTGTAAGGCAGGGGGCATGGTTCTAAAAAGGGGGTGGGGCTTTGTAAGGCAGAGGGGGTGGGGCTCTGTGAGACAGGGGGCATGGTTCTGAAAGGGGGTGGGGCTTTGTAAGGCAGAGGGGGTGGGGCTCTGTAGGACAGGGGGCATAGTTCTGAAAGGGGGTGGGGCTTTGTAAGGCAGAGGGGGTGGGGCTCTGTAGGACAGGGGGCATGGGGCTCTGTAGGATTTCTGAAAGGGGGTGGGGATCTGTAAACCACAGTGATGTGAGATTTGTAGACAGGAGGGGCAGGGCTATAAGGTGAGACAGAAATTGCTGGGACTCACGCCTCGTGGATGAAGGTGTCAGGGGTCCACACACTGGATGCTGGCAGGGTGAGGTGGGATAGACCACCGTGAGAGGACGGGTCCCAGGACAGAAACTCATCCCTCCATCTCTGAGAGAGAGAGTGAGAGAAAACAATGAGAGATAAATAGACAGACAGAGAGAGAGAAAGAAAGATGGATATGTATTATATGAACGTGGCTCTGTATCAAAATCCACATTATATAGATCCTTAACCATATCTCAATGGTCATGGACTTCCTTGAGACAGCTCAACATTTCCAGCAGAACCACTGAAAATACAAACTATATCCATCAGCAAATGGCAAAACAAATCTCAACAAACCCTTGTTGAAGCTGATTATGCTGAAAAATGTACTTCATATTTTCTATGTCAACAGCATGTTTTTCAGTTTTTGTTTTCTCCCTATCTGCAGAACCGAAAGTCCGTATCATCTCTGACACTCCCTCCGCCAATTAGGGAAGGTGCTATGACTGCCATTTATTTGAGCATTGTTTTTATTTCAGTGGTGAAAGTGTTACTGATGGCTTATTTGCACTCATTAGAGAACTGACCTGACTGATGACAACACGCAGTTCCACTTTCTCCTCTTTTTCATTCTGCCGAAACAGAGAAAGAAAACAGCAGAGAGAGAGAGAGAGAGAGAGAGAGAGAGAGAGAGAGAGAGAGAGAGAGAGAGAGAGAGAGAGAGAGAGAGAGAGAGAAAGAGACTTATACTTTTGATATCAATTCACTGCATCATTAAAATTAATGCACTGCAATAAAAGATACAAGCCTGGTACTTCCACAGACCACATAAAATGAAACATGGTCACACTACAGTGGAGAACCTTCACAAAGACTTTCACAACTCCCTCATCATGGTAGTCTTATGTTGTTTAGATTTAGCACTATGATGAATAATAAAGAATTTTGATTTTGAATTGGACATGACAGAAACAGAGTTGTTAATTATATTGGGATTAGACAATATCCAGTGTGAGAAAGCTGGTCGGAGGGGAAGAGTTTACCACATCCAGCACGGCCTGGAGCTCTAGGTTTGTGTCCACTCGCAGGGTTTGGTCCCAGGCCCGGACCGGCCGCACCCAGGGGGAGGACCTGGGTCAGGTTCTGGATCAGGGAGTTCAGGTCTGACCCAGAGACCAAGAGAGATATGAGCAGCAGCTGAATCCCAAACGAACAGAGAAACAAGCATGCATGCAGCAACAGCTCTGTGCTGAATCCCAAACACACACACAGCACACGCACACTCACATAAACAAGCACACACGCACACTAACTCACCACAGCACACACACACACACACACACACACACACACACACACACACACACACACACACACACACACACACACACTCACACGCACACACACACACACACACACTCACACACACACTCACACACACACACTCACACGCACACACACACACACACACACACACACACACACACATACACACACACACACACACACACACACACACACACACACACACACACACACACACACACACACACACACACACACACACACACACACACACACACACACACACACGCACACACACACACACACACACACACACACACACACACACACACACACACGCACACACACACACACACACACACACACACACACACACACACACACACACACACGCACACACTTTACCTGTGGACATCAGCCAGCCAATCAGCAGGATGGAGCAAACACAATCTGCCATGGATTCTTCTCAGCCTCTGCAAGCGTTCCCCTTCAGGTCTACGCACTTCTCATAGGCTCTGCCTTATTCTGCCAGACTCTTCCCTTCCGTCCCCAAACGTCCCACAATATGTTACTCATCTAACTTCTTTCACTCTTTCTTTGTCTCTCCCAGTCTTTCCTTTCTTCTTCTCCTTGGCGATAACTGTCTTTCTCACTCTCAGTCTCCCCAGTTTGCTTCTTCTCCCTTTTATTTTCTATCTCCCTCTATTCTTGTCTCGGTCTCAGAGTCTTGACTTCCACACACCTCCAAACTATTTTATTTTGTCTCACATCCTTTAGGGACTCACTGTCATTGTCACTCTCACTCTCTTCCTCAATTTCCCCTCCCTAGTCTTTTCCAGTCTCTCACAGTCTCTTTCAGTCCAACCTTCTCTCTTTCCTGCAGCATCCCTGTCCCAGCTCTTTTCCCTTATACTCAGCGATTGTGGATATTCCTTGGTTACTCTCTGGCCCTCTCACTCCCTCCTTCTCATTTCAATATTGAAATACATATTCAGCTGCAGGTCACGCACTGCACACAATGGGAGCTGCAGAGAACAGAACAGGCAGGTCCTGCTTTGAATATCAGTTTCTCAAGATAAGAGTCCGCTCTGGGAGCTAGATGAAACACTTAAATACAATTGCACACTTACATTCACACACATCACAGGTGAGTGAAGGTGACTGCTGTTTCCCCTTTCTCTATCACTCTCACCCTCTTATGCTCTCTTTCACTCTGGTCGAACTCCAATGCTTTCAGTCTAATATGGTGCAATTTTGTGAGACAAGGCCAGATGGAGGAACAAAGCAGTGCCTAAAATGTGGCGACTCAGGTACAGCTAGTACATGAGGATGATGACGGTATTGTAAGTTTATATTGTTCTCATCAGCGGTTGATTGGCTATATTTTCCCTGTCATTCTGACATGTTGAGCTTAATAAGAAATGATAGCCACTATGCGTTTGTATACTAGTATGCCAGTATGCTGATATTCTTGGTTTCTTTTTTATTTGAACCGCTTACTGACTGTGCTGCTGTGTGTGCGTGAGTGCGTGTGTGTGTGTTTTTGTGTGTGTATTCAGATGAAGGTAAATCTTTAAGATTCTCAGTATAGTTGCAATGACTTCACCAGACTTCAGACCCCATGCTGTTTAACACCAGGGTCCAGAAGTGTCCCAGTTTGGCCACGCCCACCATGTGTTACCTGGCAACCATTCTCTGGAGGAGTCTCTTAATGGCTCTCCTCTCAGGTAAGGGACAGGAGTCTTGGCAATTAAACCTCTTATTTTCCATAATGCTCACCACCGGTGGACATGTAGCACTCGTGACCTTGCTGTTCATGTCACAGGGATGGGGATCATCCAAACCTCTGCTGTGATCGGCGGGTCAGGTTCACCGGCTCCAGGTGAGAAGATGAAAGGCAACGCCTCACCTGCCCTGAGCAAATGGCTGCACTCCGTGCTGGAGGAGGAATCAGCCCGTCTGCGGCCTGTCCGACATTGGAGGATGCCTGTCCAGGTCACCATTGGTTTCGCTGTGCAGAGTGCACTGGATATGGTGGGACAGTTTTCTGTTCACAGTTCTTTGTCCCATATTACTCCTGCTGTAGACTGCCCTCTGGTGGTGGGATAGGGGGGCCAGTGACATTCTTTAGCCCCTAATATTCCCCCAACTTGTCATTTTCTCACTTCCTTCTCTGTCTGTATCTTGCAGAAGGAGAAGCAGGAGAGGTTGCTTCTCCACGTTCTGTACAGACAGGTAAGCAGAGTGAGATCTATCTATCTATCTATCTATCTGAAGAAAAGTGTCTCTCTGTCTGAGGGAGAATTATGAATGATATGGTTAAAATTATTAAAGTTAAAGTTATTGTCAATTCATCAACATGGATTGTTAAGATGAGTTATAATGGTTTGTTTACATTTTTTTGTACACTTTGAATAACTGATTTTCATTTTTTATTTTATAGATTTCAAGGATTACCTCGAAATAAGCATTTTTTTTTATTTTTCATTAGTCTGTCAAATGTATCCCCCCCCCCACCTTTATCTCCAGGTATGGCAGGATGAACGCTTGTCCTGGGACCCTGCTCTTCATCAGGGCGTGCAGAGAGTCACTCTCCCAGCAGGCCGGATTTGGGTCCCTGACGTGGTGATCTATGAAATGTGGGTACAGTGCCACCTAGTGCCGCCGGAGCCGTCATTACACTCAATCTGCATCCCTGCTACCCTGAGCACCTCATGCCAAACAGCTGAAGCAAAGTGAAGTCATACATTATACATTATAATCATTTAGCTGACGCTTTCATCCAAAGCGACTTACAGTTGATTAGGTTAACCAAGGGCCAATAACTCCCTGGGAGCAATGTGGGGTTAAGGGCCAGCCAACATGTTTTTCCTGGACTGAGGCGGATGATGGCCAGAGATGGGATGGGTCCTGGGATGGTTTTCATTGCCAAACCCTGAGAGTGTAATCAGCAGACAGAGTGGCTTTAATGACTGTGCAGTGCTGAGCTGGAAGAGGAGCTTCACCCCAATAAAACTGTACTTGACAACTCGGGCAGAACGCCTAAATGGCTCTGGCATACAGGGTGTAATGTTTAAAAATAAATAGGACCTCAATCCCTGCAAACCATGACTCACTGCTGGCTCAAATAAAGATGACTTTTTTCCACTGAAAAAGAAAATGTTGTCAGCTGTTAGTAGACCAACCCGCTGTTTAATGTTTAAAAATAATTCAACTGAAACCATGACTCACAGCTGGAGTTTGAAAAAGAAAAGCTGTCAGCTGTTGCTGTTTATCAGAGGCGGAGTTTGTGACGTTGCCCGGTGACACAGTCACACTTTTCTGTCTCTGTCTGTCCAGGGCGGGGCAGGAGGAGCCCAGCAGGGGTACGCAGGTGTCCGTCTCTCACCTGGGGTGGGTGGAGCAGAGACAGCCCCGCCTACTGGAGTCCAGCTGCCCCCTGAACCTGTTCTACTTCCCGCTGGACTACCACACCTGCAACCTGACCTTCCTGTCGCAGGCACACACCTGTAAGCCATGAGAGCACCCTGCCACTCCTCCACCTGCACAGTGTCTACACCTCTTTAGGCTATGGCACGCCCCTCTGGAAAAAAAAGAAAGAAAAAAAAACATTTAAGCATTTTTTTAAAAAAAAACAAACTGAAATATACTGTTGTGGCTTTGCTTCTCTGTTTTCTCCATCTTTCCTTTTCTCTCTCTCCTTCTTCCCTCTCTTTTCTCACTCTCCTCATCCTCTCTCTCTTTATATTTGACTCCCCCTCTTTTTGCTCTCTCTCTCTCCCTCTGTAATTCTCTCCATTCTGTAATAATCTCTCTCACTCTCTTTCTCTTCTCTTATTTTTTTATCAATCTCTCTCTTTCTCTCTGTCTCTTTCTCACATTATTTATTTCAGTTTCCAGTTCATACCATGTAGTTTCTCCTGTCTGTGGGCCTGTGGGCTCCTCTGTTCATATCATTGATACATGTTCGCAGCAGTGCAGTGTTTTAAAGGATATTTACCTTCCCTGTGATTATGTTTTGATATCTGTAGCGGATGAGGTGGAGGTGCGTTGGGACTCCGGGTCACAGAGCAGCGGAATGGGACGGGACGGCTCCTTCTTCGGGGGGGAGTGGGAGGTGGTGTCTCTCACCGCGGCCTCCACCCTGCAGCCTCTCCCACTCCTCCACTCTTCTGCTGTGAGAGTTCAGGTCAGCCCCTACTGAGATGTATTGAGTGTGCATGTGCATGTGTGTGTGTGTATTTGTATTCGTGCATGCACGTGTGTGTGTATGTTACCTGTCTCTCGCTCACATGCAAGTGTGTATGCACATTTGTCTGTATGTGTATGTGTGTGTGTGTGTGTGTGTGTGGGTATATAAATGACTGTGGTCTCTCTCTCCCAGTTGACAATTGAATGTGTTCTGTGTGTGTCTGTGCAGGTGCTTATCTGTATAAATGTGTGTACATGCAGGTGTGTATATGTGTATGTATATTTGCATGTGTTTGTGGTGCATATATGTGTGTATGTACAAGTATGCAAGTGTGTATATGTATATATATATGTATATGTACAGGTGTGAAAGTGTCTAAATGTATATATGTGTGTTTGTACAGGTGCATGTCTGTATGAGTGTATGCGCAGGTGTGCAGGTGTGCGTGACTGCACTCTTCCTCTCCCAGGTGACAGTGCGCAGACGGTCCCTCCTGTACCTGGTGACCCTGCTGCTGCCCAGCTCTCTGCTGCTGCTGCTGGACCTGCTGGGGTACCTGATCCCCACTCACCTGAAGCAGCGGCTCAGCCTGAAGGCCAGCGTCTTCACCGGCCTCTTCGTCTTCATCACCGCCATCTACGCACTCTTCCCCCCCTTCACCAGGGACCTGCCGCTCATCGGTGAGGGGTGGGGGTGGGGAGGGGGATACTGAGTGTAGGGGGAGGGAGGGGTGGAGAGGGAGAGGGGAGGGAGGAAGGGAGGGGAGGGGGAGGGAGAGGGAGGGATGGAGAGGGAGAGGGGAGGGGGAGGGAGAGAGAGGGGGGAGAAAAGGAGGGGGAAGAAAGAGGGAGAGAGGGAGAGGGAGGGGGAGAAAAGAGGAGGGGAAGAAAGAGGGAGAGAGGGGAGGGAGGGAGGGGGAGAGAGGGAGAGAGAGGGTGAGGGAGGGGGGTGGAGAGGGAGAGAGGGAGAGGGAGGGGTGGAGAGGAAGAGTGGGAGAGGGAGGGGGAGAAAAGAGGAGGGGGAGGAAGAGGGGAGAGGGTGAGGGAGGGAGGGGGAGAGAGGAGAGGAGAGAGAAGAGAGAGAGGGAGGGGAGGGGGAGAAAAGAGGGGAGATTAGAAAAGGAAGCGGAGAGAGAAAGGAGAGAGGAACGGGGAGAGAAAGACAGGGAGAAAGAGAAAGAGAGAGAAGTGAGGGAGGGAGAGAGTGCAAGAGAGGGAGAAGGAAGAGAGAGGAGAAAGAGAGACAGGTGGAGAAAAGAGGAAAGAAGTTTGGGAAAGGAAAAAGGGAAATAGAGAAGGAGAGAAAAATGAGTAATACTATAATCAGTCCCATGCCCCACATGCTATGGTGAGCTTGTAGTTATTTTGTGACTAAATACACTAAACATACGTATTTATATTTAACATAAAATGATTTCTACATTTGGATATAAGTGTCTGAGTGCACCTTCGTAAAGGCATCGGTATGATCAAAATGTGCAAGGGGAATTAGTAAATGAAAATGACACAGCCATCATCCCTTACCCCACAGAGGTGTACCTGTTCGGCTCTTTGGGACTGCTGGCCTGCAGCGCCATGGAAACCGCTGTGGTGTTCCAGGTAGCCAGTGGCAGGGGAGAATGGATCAGGAAACTGGTCCTGCCCTGCCTATCAGGGCTCTGGGACAAGAACTGGTGGGAGGAGCCTTGGGTCACAGGTGATGTGACAAAGCAGAGTCTTAATTTATTGAATACTTCTTTTCATTTTAGTTATTTGGTAGCACTTTAGGGCAAGCACAAATTGCTGATAAACCATTACTAAGGCATGGTTTGTGGGCACGTATGTGTGTGAATGTGATTCTTTTCTTTTTGGGTGCCATGGCTACTTGAACCTTTTTTTGATTGGGTGGGGGTGGCTCATGTGACACTCCTTGCCCAAACCATAGACTAGCTCGCAAATGGACATGATGATAAAATGGAAAATGACTGGCCTGAATGAATATGTTGAGATAACGCAGGGACTCAGTGAAAGCATGTTACCCAGCTGCCAACTGGCTGAATCTAATGTGTTAGCGGAAGAGTTCAGTAGGAGGTCAGGAAACATGTGCTCATTCACAATATAGATTTAATCCGGCACTTTCCATGTCATTTACTTTAACACTTATTTTATCTTTGAAGTTTCCTCTTCTAAATTCAATGCAGATATTTTCATGTGGTTTACCCCTGTATGTCATTATCCCCTGGGAGTCATGGGAGATTTATACACGGTATATGAGAATGTCTATAATCCACAATTCTTATGCCATTTGCATTTCCATTAATCTGATCAGCATGGAGCTGTAAAAGCTAACTTTGCGTTGATTTATTTATTATTATTATTTATTTAGCACCCTTAATGCTGGCTAGCTCAAACTGTCAAAATACATTAACTACAAAGGCAATACATACCATATTATTACTGTGCACAAACAAGAAATGCAATTGTGATGTACAAATATAATAATAATTTAAAATATATTTGATTAAAGGACATCAAAAGTAACCAGATGAAAATGTGTTTGAGTCCGTGATGTTTATTTTGTGAAGAACATGTTAAATAATGACGTGATTTGCGGGCAGAATGAGAGCTGCTGAGCACTGTCTCTTAGAGCAGTGGTGTCAAACTCTGGTCCTGGAGGCCCACAGTGTCTGTGAGTTTTTGGTGTGTTTCAGCAATTAAATCTGATTGTCTAAATCAATGACTGGGTATAGAGTTCACACAACATGGTTTCCAAGGCCTAAAATGGCTGCCGGTTGAAAGGACACAACAAAAACCTGCAGACACTGCGGCCCTCCTGGACTGGACTTTGACACCACAGTCGCAGAGGGCTCTGGTCACTATTTAACCTAAAAATCCATTGTTTGTCTCCTGTGCGTGCCTGTTTTCAGATGAGCCTCGGGACGGGAACGGTGGGCAGGATGGCTGCCCTGTGGGGGAGGAGCAGGAGGGGTGTTTGGGGGCGCTGTGGCGGGATTTGGAGCAGGTGAAGAGGGACTTGCGGCGACGGCGTGAGGAGCAGGACAGACTGAGCGCGTGCAGAGAGCTGGCCTACACCCTGGACCGCGCCTACCTCTACCTGCACTGCCTGGCGCTGCTGACAGGGGGCATAATTCTCTACATGCAGTGGCACTGACAGCCAGCCCTTTACACCTGGACTATGATTCATGATGGCCCTTCCCATATGAACCTGACAGCTTCAAGTGTCATGGCAGGAGGACAGTTTTTAATTTCTCTCAGGAATGTCTCTGAAGCTCTGTGCCTCTTTTCACACACTCCCTGACCGACTGCCATTATGGGAACACTCCATGAAAGTTGTTTTTTTACACACTCATTGACTGCATTTCTCTTTACACATTCTCAAACTGTGTCCATTATCACACCCTCCCTATCCGAGTGTCTCTTTTCACACACTCCCTATCTGTGTCTGTTTTCACACATTCCATGTCTGTGTCTCTTTTCACACGTTCCCTGACACTTTCACCTTTTGTTTCTTGACAAAAACAGTATGGTGAGTTAGATATGGTGATAAGTTAAACTCACCAAGCTGTGTTAGGCAAAGGGCAAAAAAGCCAACATTTGCAGTTTATTTCCATCAACAGAAATGAATCTATACTCATCTATACACCCTTATCCAGTCTGGGGGGTGGAAGGCTGGATGTATCCCAGCAGACATTGGGTGAAATGCTGGGAGACGTGCAGAAAAGTCTCCAATCCATGGTAGGGCCAGGCAAATGAGCATATGCCCACACACACAGTCAAAGAAAATAAAAAAATCAAATAAATTCAGGCCTTTCTCTTTTTTCACACGTTCTTCTTAAATGTGCTTTTTTTCACATGCTCCCTTACTGAGTGGGAGTTGTCAGTCACTGACCCCTGACCGGCAGCAGCTGTCAGAAACCGGTAGGGGGAGACCAGGGGGCGTGTCAGCACGGAATGAACAGTATCTGCCCGGAGACTCTGCTTCCCATGGGCCCACGCGTCTAAAGCAGCAAGGCTTGTGCTGCCGTTGGTGATGCCCAAGGCAAAAGGGGGGGGTACAGTGCAGTGCACTCACCTCTGTGCAACAATAATGACATGGATCTGGTCCACACCTTAAAAGCATCCTGGAGGCCCTGACATCTTCAAACAGCTCACAGGATTTTCAAGGTGTAAACAATTTACTAAACATGTGAAGTCATTAATCTGGGCACAGAATGGGCAACATGCAAGCAAAGAAAAGACTGTTCCAGATGTAAACCATTAAAAAAGATTACATAATGTTCAAAATGCAAACAAATGAAAAAAAAACAATTCTCTAAGGCAAGAGCAAACTGTTTGCACTAACCAATCACAGAATATGCAAGGCACAAAAACATCTTTGAGCTTCCCACTTTTAACTGACATACACGTGGAAACAAAATAATCTATTTGCCTATCAATTAGGAACATATGGTAGAAAAGCACGGCCATTGTAACAGAAACAAGGAACAGATGCAATGCGTTAAGTGGATGTGCAACAAAGGGTAATTTCCATAATTGAGCAAGAGAGGGGCGGACGGGTAACGGGAAGTGCCAGGGTTAAAACGGTACGGATTTACAGGAAAAGGAGCAAAATGTTCCAGGTGAAATGAGTAATGATCGGAGACGCTCCGCCAGCTCCTGACCTGCGCATGCGCCTCTGTCACTCATCAGGATCAGACAGCTGAAGGTTAAGCAACGATGAAAGAGTGATATCTACAAGCACCTCGAGCCTTCACCCAGCGCTCCTGGAGGCTGTTCAGGGGATTATCCTCCTATTTATGTCAAATATTCACCGCTATGTCATTAGCAGTAGCCCCGCTAACGACCTGCTACTTCTGAATACTTTTTTTTTTTAAGTTGGATTTCTAGCTGTTTTATTTGAAATTACATAATGTGCTATGGTTACAAAACATAGTAGTTCACAGAGATACCCTGTGTATGCCTATTGCAGTTTACATCAGTCTCTGTCTGTCACTTGAGCGCGTTTCAAATTAAATAAGGGAGAACATAAAACACAACTGGGATCTGAGCTATGGCTCTTGTTTTATCTTATTTGGGTAATGTATGTTTTACTGAGAGAACTTGTATGACTGTTATTCTTAAAGGTGTAGCTGGATATTATCTGAATGTCATAAAACGTTTCTTGATTTTTTTGTGTCAGTCAGATTTTGGAGACAGGAGTTTTCACGATACAGTTGTTTGACTGCCTCTGTAACCTAAATACTACATTAACTGCTGATACCTTGAATAAAAATGCATGAGGGTGGTGTGTGACTGTGTACATGAGGAAATCCATTGTTGATTATGATTGTGTGCTAAAATGAATTTATAAATGTCACAAATGAGTGTGTTTGTGTGTGTATGAGGGAGAGAGAAAGAGAGAGAGTGTGTGTGTGTGTGTGTGTGTGTGTGTGTGTGTGAGTGCATGCATGTTTGTAAATACAAAAAAACCTTTTTCACAAGCAAAGGATGTTTGAACTTTCACCACATTATTTTGACATTGACAGACTCTTTTAGTTTCAGTATAAGCATCGTCTCTGGTATAAAATCCCATCATCCTCTTCTCTCGGGTCAACAAAGGCAATGAATCCCCAGACAAATTGGAGAAGGCCCATAGATAGAGCTCACTCTGTATGGACGCAGTATGTTTGTAAACAGGAAATTCCAATGTA
This sequence comes from Albula goreensis, assembly GCA_022829145.1. NCBI lineage: Eukaryota > Metazoa > Chordata > Actinopteri > Albuliformes > Albulidae > Albula > Albula goreensis. Next base: position 4,765,328 of record CM040759.1, on the reverse strand, counting down.
TCCTCAAGTTGTGGGCTAAAATCCACAAATGTGTGAATGCTAAAATAAAAAGTTCCCATTTGTAAATGACTCCCTGTGGTGTGATTGGCTTCACATCAGGATGTCTCAGTGCGGCTGAATATGCCTCTGAACTGAATGGGCTTATATGGGAGACAGCTGAGCTGACAGCTGGCATTGCTCCACTCAAAAACTTTATTTGAAAATTAGTTCAGAAACTGATTCTGTATTTGATATGGCAGACATAAAACAAAGTCAAGAGAAATAACAATCTGAGATGTAGCGATATCAATGAACAAATAAAAAAAATGTGAAAATTGCATAAACTACCAAACCACAAGTGGAACAGAAAATTAGCATCACTACTGTTGCTGATATGAGAAACATGCAATACCTGTGTACAACCAGTGAGGGGCAGTAGAGATCTGTTCTTTGGTCCAAGGGAAGTTAAGGGGGGAAGAGGGAGCTGAAATGGCCTTGCAGCCTACAACGGTCACTATGAAGCATTTACTTCCCAAAAAAAGAAAGCAGGGAGATAATTTGTTGCGGCAACAAAACAGCGAGACTGCATGTATTAATGACCAATCTGCAAAGCTGGCAAGTCATTCACAAGCAATTAGGGTTTTCCTGTGTGGTGCTTTTGTGCGACTCTCTGTCCTTGAGTCTGAGGCCGGAGGTGACATCAGAGGGTGCCAACCCTGCCAACCTCCTGCCCCTGAGAATGGGCAGCCATCCAAAATATACTCTCCTGCAGGATGGGAAACGGAGCCTGAAATATAATTGTTTTTGGGAAAGCAGGTGAATGGGATGCACTTACATTACAGTCATTTAGCTGATACTTTTATCCAAAGTGCCTCACAGTTGATTGGGCAAACCAAGGGCCAATCCCCCCTGGGAGCAATGTGGGGTTGAGGGCCTTGCTCAGGGCCCAACAGCAATGGTGTTCTTGCTGTGGCTAGGCTGGGGCTTGAGACACCAACCTCAGGGGTCCCAGTCATGTACCTTGACCACTGGACTACAGGTTACCCCAAAACAGCTTGACAGTGCCTGAGGTGTAGCTAATTTGGGGCTCGTACAGCACAACGTGAGCGCGGCAGGTCCCATCTGGGCCTGAAGAGCCGCATGCTTCCAGGTGTTTGTTTTGGCACGAGGTCTGAGGGTGCCACCTGAGCAGCAAACACAGTAATCAGGCGCTGGCAGCAGCGTGACAGAGACAATGGCGGTGTTGATAGCTTCGGTGCGAATGGATGAGTGGAGTAAACAGAGGGGTGAATCACTCTCAGAGGCCCCCGGCGCAAGTTCCTCTCTACCCCACTCCTGTGGAAGATTACAGGATGATGCAGCAAACTCTCTCTGTGTTGCGATGATAGTCTACAGTTCTGTCCAAACAAATCCCTCGTCCCTCTCATTTTCTTTCTTCTTTTACTGCATACATATGCATGCTCACTGACACACACACACACACACACACACACTTTTAGGGTGAGTGAAAGGGAGAGAGCAATAGAGAGAAAGAGACAGAGCGAGGTGAAACAGGAGAGAGGTGTGTGTGTGTGTGTGTGTCCCAGTATGTGTGTGTGCATATACATGTGTGTGCCCCAGCGTGTGTGTGTTTGTGCATGCGTATGTATGCGTATGTGTGCGCAGAAAGTTAAAAATTCCATTTGTCTCATCAAGGACCCAGAGTGAACTATAAAATGATATTCAAACCAGGACCTGCCAACTCTCAACAGCAAAAGAAAGTGAACAAATTAGCTCAGACTGGGGCAGGCAAGCAAAGGACAAACACATTTATAACTCCAAACCATCTGTTCACTGTTGCTGGTTGTTCTAGAGCTGTTTTTGATGCCCACGCACTATGCATTAAAGTTACATTTACTACTTAGCCAGCTAGCTAACCAGCTAGCCCGGCAGCCACACAGACAGATTAACAGAGAGACATTTAGTAAATGTGGCAATACCAGGATAATCACACTCTTAAATTGCATGTATAATTAAAATCAGGGTCAGACTGATAAGAGTACTCTACAGGTGAGAACTGAACCTGCTGTTGAAGCAACAGACCTTAGTTTAAGAGCACACTACAAAAGCATTACTGGTAGTCATTCACTCTTACAGCTGCTGTAAACCTACCAGAAACCTTACACTTTTATATAAATACAAATGATTGTTTTTCCATATTGATACTTTAATTTTGTTTTGCCTTCATGGCTATACCAACTTTTTAGACTTGTTCCTCATTAACCGATATGAGAGTATTATTATTGTATTATAAGCATGAGGGATTTTTTTCCCCATAAAATCCCCCTTTTTATTGTTTATTATGAAACATAAAATCCAGAACCTTATCCTATCTTGTTTCCAGCAATCGTAAGACTGATGTAATATTTGCTCAGGATACGAAATACCTAAACGTGAATGTCAAATAAATTTGAGAGGTTGTCCAATTAGACATAATGTATTATAGTTATAAAATTTCCATCAGCACATGGCCATCTCTGTTGAATATATAGTACAGTATTATATTAGTATATAGTATAGTAAAAACAAACTCATTGACACCACCAGATCTGATCAAATATTACTGCCCAAAGGCTTAACATATTCATTCATATTAATAGAACACATTTCTCCTTTTCTTCTCTTGAAGAAGATCACCTAAGTCCACGTTGGTTTTGCATTTTACATTACATTATCACCATCATCTTTTAGCTGACGCTTTTATCCAAAGCAACTTACAGTTGATTAGACTAGCCAAGGACCAATCCTCCCTGGGAGTAATGTGGGGTTAAGGGCCTTGCTCAAGGGCCCAACAGCAATGGTGTTCTTGCTGTGGCTGGACTGGGGCTTGAACTGCCAACCTCAAGGGTCCCAGTCATTTACCTTAGCCACTAGACTTCAGGCTGCCACATTAAAATGCCATCGTAACCTGCTGGAATGAATTCTTCACAGACTGACCATGAAAAGAAGAATCTGCAAAATAATAATAATATAAAAATAAATGAATAAAGGCTGAGCTATAAAGGAATTATTTCAAAGAAAGGCCTTTGTAATTTTTTCTTTTTTAATCTTTATTCATTTATATTTTTTCTCTCTTCTCCCCTCTTCTCGGTTTGAGCACTCGGATTGTCTCAGATTGTCTGCGATTTTGAGTAGTTGCATATATGCTGGAAGTGGACATGCTGTTCTTATTAGAAAGTCTCCCCAGGGACACAGAGACATTCAGGGAACCACTGGGTCTGAGTCCTGTATGCGAAAGCCCTCCTGCCATCTCTCCTCCCATTGGGGGAAAACGTGGGTGTGATACAAAGAGGTTTCTTAGCCTTCGTATTTATAATTTATTAATGATGAAGAGGATATCCTGAGTGTATACGCTCTGAACATGGTAGCCACTAATTTCATACATGGGTCACCTTACACCTTGGGATGAGAATATTCCTCCATGCATGAAGCTGTAAAAGAGCTATGGTGCCTATGATATGACAACATCTTGTCATAGGAAATGGTATGCATTGGAAATGACACATGTGATGTCCAGGGGAAGATTCCAACATGTCTGACAGCTGAATATGGAATTCACATTTTGAACATAATTTTCTAGCATATCAAAAAAAAAAAAAAAACATGTCAGATCAAGACACTTCTGGATATTGTGTATTTTTGCCCTTGTAAGCAGCTGTGATTAGAGAATGAGGTTTTATGACAGCACAAATGGGTGGAGCTAGTGTACGCTACCAGTCACATGACCGAGATTAACCAACTAATGTTTGCCTTTGAAGAGAAAAAAAACCCTTTGATTGGCATCAAGAAGTCAGTGACTGACAGCTCATTGTAACTCCACCCATTATGTGGATCACCAATAAGAAGAGGGCCTCAGTGGCTAAGCCCCGCCTCTGTTCTCATGTAGCTGCCATTGGCTCAGAGATTTCAGTCACTTCCATCAGTAACCGTAGCTCATATATACCGCCTCTCACCATCACACGTAAATCTTCACTCATTCCATTTCTGGGGCTGTTTCCCTCTTAATAGCTTTCCCCGAAAGCAATCTGTTACAAATACATTCCAGTGTTATTCATGTCAAATACATTTCTTTGGAGTGTTCAGCTATACTGAATTTCATATTCCCATCTCTACAGCTACCAGTCTTTACTGTCAGCTCTCTTTTTCTTTCCTTATTTTATAATCCTTGATCATTTTTCATTCTTCTCATCAATTTTTAAATATTTCAATGTCTCATTCAAAATTCATATGGCTGGATGCTCTCTTTAAAAACTCAGCACCCAAATCACTCTTGCCTTAAAGCAAATTGGCTGAGGCTGTTTAAATGGAAAGACTATCAACTCTAAACAGGCTCAACATTTACGACCCTGGCTAATTGGAGATGCAGGCTTTCTAAGGGGTTCTCTCCCCCATGGTTTGATTGGTTTGTTGGGAGCTTTGGTTTGGTAAGTCTGGAACTATTTGTGGAAAAATAAGTGCTGTAGGCTGTGGTTCAGACATACTAAATAAAGACCCTCTGGTAGAGGCAGACTCAGTTTGATTGTTGTTGAGCTCTATTGGGTTGGCTATTTTGTTCCCCTGAAATCTTTGCATTATAAACGCAAAACTTGTCCAAGTTAAATTTCCTCTGTACAACAAAACATGATGGTTCATCCAAATGAATGCACTACTGTTAGCACATGGTAGCTCCACCCATTTCTGGTGCCCTAATCCCTAAGTCATCCATTGCTGCTACTTTGGCTCATTGCATTGTGAGCATATGCTTGTAAAAGACATTCATACAGCTAAACGTCATACAGATGCAGATACCGTTGCTTGTTGATGCATGACGGCATTTTTCTGGCTGGTTTAGCATTCCATCCACATGAAAAAGACAGCAACACCCTACCAGTGTGACCTTATGAATGATTTGCATTCCATTACAGTAATTGCTGAGAGGGACCTCACTGGAGTATAACGATTATATCCAACACTCAGCCATGGTTTGCAAATGATTACTTGCTGCAAATAAGCGTGGATTGTTGGTTATTGATGGCAAATCCATGATACAAGTGGCAGTGTGAAGTGATGGCACCACAGCCTACAGCACTTATGTGTTCACTGCAGTTGTCAATGGTGTTTTGACTCCAGAGCCTTAGACCTGCGCACAGAGAGATCTCTTTATTGTGTCCAGAATCATTCATTTAACTTTAAATGGGTGCTGAACTCCTCTGTTTCGAAAAGCTACCATGCTGAAGGCTGGCAACCTGCTCCCACTGGCCGAACTCTGGGTCAGCTTGACGCTTGTGTAGGTCTCGCAGCAATCCTAAAAGACATCACCTCTGATTGAACACAATTCAAATCACAGCATGTACCTTGAGTTAACAATCAGTCATTTTGAGGGACTGGTGCAACAGGAAAAATAAAATGCCCTCCAGAAGAAGAATGAGTCCTGGGCACTCTGAGGGGACTTATTAATGAAAAATGTGTGAATTTCACCCCCTTCCATCTAAGAGACAGCGTGTCTAATCCATTGTGCCGCGTGTCAGCGGGAGACGTGGGGTCCACTCCGTCAGCAGAAATACAACAAATGGAACAAGCGTTCAGCAAGAACGCTGCATGCATAGAAAAAGGGGACGCTGGCATATTCTCACCGATTACACCCTCGCTGAGAGAGACTGGGACCAAATGCTGATCAATGCCAACAATGGTCACAGTAGAGCGTTATTTTTCCTCTCTGCCACACTTCATGTTTTATATGCTGTGAGTCCATCTTGCAGAGGTGTGTGTAGTCGGATTACCTGTGTGGTGGAGCAGGTGAGGAGAGAGTGGGAGGATATGTCTTTGTTTGGGGAGGGTGGGAGTTGGGAGTAGTGGTGGTGTGTATGTGTGTATAGGGGAGGGGGTTATGTTTGGAATGTGTGCATGTTATGTATGAGTGTGTGTATGAGGGGAGCTAGAGGGGGTTAAGGTTGGGGGTTTTGTGTGTGTGTGCGTGTGTGTGTGGGGGTGGAGGGGGGTGGAGGTATGTGTGTTTGAGTTGTGCTATGGAGGGTTGTGGTTTGGTGTAGTGTGTTTGTGTGAGTGTGCATAGTTTTCGTTATATGAATGGAAAAATAAAAATATTTGTTTTGAACATTTACACTTGCATTAAAGGATCATTTTAGGTCCTGTTGTGATGACTGCATATTCACATGGCCATTGGTTGACCTTGTCTTGCTGTTTTATCAACATTTTGCCCCGAAACTTCTGCGATTTAAATGGAAATGTATTTCACGCTGAAGCAATTTGAGTAGAAATGAAAGTTAAATGAAACCGAGGAAGAGAGAGAGAGCAGAGAAGAGAGGGAGAAAATTGAGTGAGAGGGAAAATGAGTTACAAAAGGAGAGAAAATGAGATGGGTACGTGTAGATCCTTGTTAACTGGAGCTGGATGCGTGGGGGGAAGGGGGGGCTTAATTTGACAGAGCACCTCAGAAACTCGCCTTCATGTTCACAGCATCATACCTCCTGTCATCGTTGAGTGTGTTCTCTGTGTGTTTAGGGTTCGGTGTTCCACCCAGGACAGCCCCAGAGTGACAAATAAGAGTTCTGTTTTTAAACCAGGTTTGTCGGTGAAACAACAAGTGCCTTTTTCATTTTGTAAATTTGTATTTACACAAAACTTGCCAGATGATCCTTTTTTTGCGGAGAAAACAGCTGAGTCTGCACAAATGGATAATGTCTTTTTGGGATATGAAGAGAAGAACAGGTGTGAACAGGAAACTGATGAACAGTGTCAACGACCCACTGTCTGGTCTCAGCCATTTTCCAGAATTCAGGGAGGCAACAATTAGCACAGCCTGGCAACAGTACAAAAACACAAGGCAAAGAATAAAAAAACCTGAAAATGGACAGGGTAATAACGAGCAGGCGGGCAGGGCAGGGCAGGGCAGGCCAGGCCAGGCCAGGGGCCAGGGCAGGGCAGGGGCAGGGCAGGGCAGGGCAGGGCGGGCGGGCGGGGCAGGGCAGGGCAAAGGCTTGTAGCACAAACTGAGATGAACTCACACAGAACAAAGGACAAGGCAGGGTATAAATGCACAGAGGACTAAGGAGCAAACGAGACACAGGTGAGCAACAGGGCAGGTGAAACAAATCGGCAATCAGGTAATGAGGAAGGGGGGACAGACACAAGGCAAACAAAACAAAGCACATGGATGGGGGAAACAAAGGAGATGAGAACACACGGACACAGTCGAACAAAACCAAAAACAACAACATGACAACCACAGCAAATACTGACAGAATCAACTATATTCTGACCTTACGATCCTTTTTGCTTGTGCATCAGCAGTATAGAAAGCAGCAAAGCCTTGTTGCCATTTGGAAAGTAACATATTCACAGCTTCATCCTCACGGGTGGGCAGGAGAAGTGCTGTGGGACACCAAACAGTTTAGCTGAAATCGCTTTGAATTTATGCTAAATGATTCAAATGTAATTATAAATGCACTAGGCACTGAGAGGCAATACAAACCAGAATACTCTGTGCCTCTCTGGTGCTAAAACACAAGAGCAGTACACTTGATCTTTGTTTGGCATTACCATTCCTTCACCAACATTTTGTGGCGAAGAATCCTGTCCTTCCCGTGCCTACACGCAAGAGAGCAAAGCTGATCTTTTATTCGTCAAAGAGGAATGAAGATGCAGAAGACATGGCTGATGACAGATTACACACGCTTCTATGAAGAAACAGGGATCTGCACTCCGCTCCACTTATGTCAAGAGTCTCATGATCATACGGTCATTACAGGCTTAATTTACGGAATGATTATTTTCTTGCTGCATCATTTCAAACGGCCACTTATCCTCAGAACGTAAAATCATTGACAAGCCAGTCAAATTTATGAGTGCAACATAATGAACTTGTTCACGGAACCAGTCATGGGCAGTGTATTTCAATTAAAGCCACGGACTGGTTATGGCCTTAGGGTGATAATGGAGAATAGGAGGGTTTTCTGTCAGCTCTGCAGTTTTTGAAGGCAAACAACAAAGCTTCCACAAAAGCTCATGATATTCATTAAACAATGATTCCTGCAGCATCTGTTTTATATGTTATATATCTACGCCACAGGCTTCACAATACAGTCCGAGAGGTTTGCAGCCCCTGCTGGGTTTTGGTATGTTTCAGTAATTAATTAATTGACGTCACTGAATGGCAATAGTGAACCCATTTTCCAAGGCCTAAAAAATGGCTGCTGACTCACAGGAAACCACAAAAGCCTTCAGCTCTCAAGGACTGCAGTTTGAGAACCCTTCTATAAACCCTAACAACTAACAAATAGGCTTTAAAAGTCCATTGTGTAAAATCGCTATGTGATGTACAACTTTATGACGAAGGGGTAGAAGCCACATGCTCTGTTAGACAAAACTTTGGAACACCGACTTCATCTGCAATTACCTGGACAACCCTAAAATCCCAAGAAAATTCTGGGAACTACAAAAATTGTGGTTGTCATGCTGGCTTTAACTGATAGCTGGATTGGGTGGCTGTTACAAGAATACACTGGGTATATTTTTCCTCACCTGAACCTGCACAAGGAAGCAAACTCTCAACCAAACGCCTCTGTGAGATTTCATCCACGGTTATCTATTATACACAAAGGAAGTGAGAGTAAAATCCAGGCCTGGAGTGTTTAGATTGGTAATCCCACAACCTGCCGTGTCCCTGTTCCGGCCTTCCATTAAACTTTTACGTTTAGGGTTCGTGTCTGAAGCACAAAGGAAAAGCTACGTGTTCTGTGGTCACATGACTCATGATTGACGCTCTGTAATGAAAATATGGAAGTCCACCTTACTGTAAATTGGTTTTTTGGCCCAGTTTTCTTTTGATTCTTATTCTTTCAAGCCAGATGTTTCAGCCACCCCTTCATTCAGAATTACAAATATCTGATATTAAACAGAAACAGCACTGAGGAGAGGACACCCAGATTTTATCATGTAATCCTTGTGCTTTAGTGAACCTGCGAATGGATCCTCCACTGTTTAAAGAAAAGCACAATGTATGCATTTCATAAAGCACAACATCTTGGAAAAGCATATATGTTACACTCTTATTTCAAAAGAGACCAGTGTTTTCTTCAACATATGTAATGTGTGATGGCAAACTAGCCCTGCCATAGAAATCCAAGATGGTTATTTAAAGATTGACCCTCCGGATGTAATCTAAGTAATAATACCATATGCCAACAATTACACTAACATGTGCAGAGCAACGTGCAAAGGGTGTTGTTTTCTTTTCCCTTCACAGCTTTGAGGCCCATTATCTGGTTAAACCAGCCATGGCTGATCTACAATCTTTCTGTGGATATAGCCCAAGACTCAGACCTTGGTCTGCGAAGCTCTGCATCACAGCTCTCTGTCTCTGTTTCTATTGTATCAGTATCTCTTCAAGGATAATCATAAGCTAAATGTGAATGGAGAGGTCCTTCAAACCCTGGACAAAAGGCTGGTACAATTCTGAATAAGTCCAAACTTTCCTTAAAGATACTCTCTTTTTGCAGATGACACCCATATTGAATTAAAGCTACACAAAAGATGTTGTTTCCAAAGAAGTCAGTCCTGAAGGGCTTTTACTACATAAAAAGTAGTTTATCTTTCCTTGAACTCAATTTTGGCGAGGTCAAGGGCAATTTGCAAACAGCCAGTTGTGCAGGCTTGAATAGCCGGTCATGCGTGATGCACTTTGTGAATTATTTTATTCATAAAGTTCAGCCATTTTAATTGTGCAGTCCTTTATGTTAGTTTATTATCCTTTTTTAATCCTCAGTCCTCCATTTTTTTAACTGTAATTGCATTACATGAAAAATAAATTGGTGAAAAATTGATCCTCTCCCTCCTCCCCAAAAAAAAAAAAAATACCCAAAATTATAGAGATAAAACTGAGATAAAATCAAAACATGACTGTAGTCCTCGGGCCTTTGTCCAAAGGTCAGCTCAGGCCACTCTTCTTTAGGAACTTTTCTTAAACTAAAACTCAAAGCGGATTTAAAATGGATGGTTTTAGATCCTGTCTGCCCTTACGATACACAGCATAAATGGCTGTCTTGAACTTATTACCAAGCTAATTAATGAATCAGTCTTCATTTGAAAGGCTGTAGAGTTTCCTCTTTGGGCTGAGTGTATTGTCAGTGTAGTATGTGTACTTTTTGTTTTGTTCTTGAAGAGTGCTTGGGTCACGTTCAGGTAAACTCAGTTGAGGAGTTTTCCATTTGGCCAATATTCCATCGTTACAGCGCTTTTCTTTTATTGATCCCCATCCACAAAGTGAACTGTATGATCAGCAAGTGCCTCGAAAAGCAACCTTCTCCCATCATGTAACTCCCCCTTAGACTCATGAATGAACTACTGTACCTGCACAAGTGACTCATGTGATGGCAACTAGTCTTTGTTATTTTTCAAACTGTAGATGCAACAGCAGTCACATGTTACCAATGCTGTGATCAGTTCTAATCAGCCTGCTGGTGCTTGACTGGCCAGGAGAGGTCACTAGAGAGCAATGAGACTGATGGTATTAAATGGATTAACTCCTATTTACATTACATTCCATTACATTTAGGCACTTAGCAGGGCAAGTGCCTTGCTTTAGGGAACAACATGCGTGCCCTACATGAGCTAACTGTCGTTTCGCCACTAGGCAGTAAGGGTGGGGCTGGGACTCTGCCACCCAGCCATGCCACACATAATCTGCATGCTACACTTTCACTCAATGAGCTGATCAATGCTTTTGCTTCAAGAGGCACCTGAGGGCCCCACAATAGCATTTTGAGCTTTTACAAAAAAAAAAAAATCCATTCGTTGGAATGAGAGAGGATCAGTTCAAATGAATTGTTGTGCAATCACCAAGTGATGAACAGGCTTTGTTCGCACACAGATTTGGAGGTTTTGCAATCATGACTAACAGGCTGTGTTACTGAGTTAACCGGCCGTAGATCTCAGCTGTTACGAGGGCCCACAGATTCCCAAACCTACTTGGACAATCGTAATTCTGTGAAACTCAATTTCACACCTCTCGATTACAGAGCAGTTTGTAGGCTGTTGCAGCCTGTTTCTCATATGCTGGTGTCACTTGTGTTGGATGTATTTATTGGTCGTGGGGGACCATTTTCTGACTGAAACGATGACAAATGATGTTTTAAATACCAGTTGGAGGTCATTCTTTCTCACCTGACCATGAACCCCAAATGAATATCAGTGTAATTATCACCATAGTAAACGCAATTATGTCTATTATCACCTTGAAATCGCTGCCATACCCTCTTATAATTACCTTCTACAAACAGTAACTCCTATATCACTGAGGTATAACCCCAATATACTCTACTCTTACATCACTGAAACTCCAGTCGTGCCTCACCGCTGAAATATTTCTCCAGCATCACCTCAAAATATGCATAAATCTCAGCGTGACCCCAGAACACATCGCCCTGACATTCTGTTACATTAACCCAATGCAACCTCTCCTGCACCTCTTTTTTCCCTCAGATATCACCACAAACTACTCTTGGTTTCACCCCGGAATAAGCACAGAACTACTTCAGTAGAGATAAAAATGACCCTATTACAGGCCCATTATTTCAAAGCCATTTCCTCTCCGTGAACTTCATCCCCACACAAAGTAAAAGAAGAAAACAAATATAATTAAAACTGGCAAAGATTCTAGTACAGGGCAACCTTGGACTGGTGCTGGATAATGCAGAAGAACTAACTACATATCCCGATTAATTAGATTAGATTAAAAGCAAATTGGAAAACACACACCAATTATGTAGTCAATAAATACCTACCTTTACTTTACTTACCTTTGTGTTGCACCTACTGTTGTTTGTTTGTGCACTTGCATTCCAATAGTCATTTTTATCCAACGTCACTTACACTTACTTATGCTAATCAAGGACCAGAGAGCAGTTTGAGGTTAGTGTTTTTGCTGGCAGTGGGTAGACTGGGGCTTAAACCACCAACCGCAAGAGTCCCAGTCATGTTCCTTAGCCACTAGACTACAGGCTTCCCTGTAACCACAACCATAAAGATTTAACCTTGTAAATAACCTTGCTTTAATTACTGGTTAAAGAAACTATGCAAAACACACAACATGTCGTTATTTTGGAAGGTCAAGAGAAACACTTTTGAATCCTTTTGCTTCCTGTATTTTCTCTCCAGTTTCTGTTGCTGCTTCAATAGATACAGCATTTTCACAGCTTCCTGTTTTATGAAACACTGTATACATTACCTTTGGCAGAGATTTGCATTACGTTGCCTTGCCTTAGAGCATACAGTCCATGGTTGTACTTGGGACTAATAAGACCTTGAAAAACGCCTTGTGAGAATTGTCAGTTTTCATTTAAAGACATTTTTCAGGGTTATAAAATTAATGAATAGCCTTCCATTTTATGGTTAACTATTCCTTTAAGGAAGGAGAAGAAAAACATCCTTCTCAACAAAGAGCACTTTCAAGCAATATCCTTTATAACAAAATGGTCTCTCTCTCTCTCTCTCTCTCTCTCTCTCTCTCTCTCTCTCTCTCTATTTCTCTCTCTCTATCTATCTAATTCTCTCTACTTAAAAAAGCGTCATTAAACTACAATATGTTTGTTGATGTTTAATTCTTGCCAATCATACACATGTAAGGAAACATACACATGGACAAACGGCAGGCTTCTCTGAAGTGCTGTTTGATGTTTTCTTTAGATCTGCTGTGTACCACACCTCACATTTTCCCATCATGCATCTGTGCACCAAGGACATCAAGAACATGCTTGTACAATGTAGCGGCCCCCGCAGCCTGTTCTCACCCATTTTGCCTGATTTTTGCTTGTACTTAAACCAGTGGAGTCAATGCCATGCTATGGTGAGCTGTGTGTATATGCAGGTTTTCACTACAGCCTCTGCTTTTTACGAGGTTAGTACTTCCATTAACCCATCCTGTTTGTTTGCAAGGTGTCTATATGACAAATGCAGTGTATGTCTGTGCTTTCACACTCACCTGCATATGGCTAAATTGATAGTTGAACAAAGGTAGCATTAATTGGTAGCATGCACAGGCTCCCAGTGCTCATTAAGTTTGACACCTGTGAGCAAAATAATAAAAGCAAATCAATAACTGCACTCAAAATGCTGAAAATTCTGTCACTGAGAAAAAGAGACCTAAACTAGAACATGTGAATAAAAGCAAAGGCAGCAAGAGAGAAATAATAAATATGGAGTGAGGTCTAATCTAACGATCTGTCTATCATCTGTCTGTCTGTCTGTCCATCCATCCATACACAATACAATAGAGTTTTACCATAATCAACTGTTCTGACTTTGTGATGTCAGCTTGCAGCTTAATTTATACATTTCTGTATATATTTGCTTTGTTCCTGATTGGATTACAGCCGCTTGCTAACAGATAGGCCAGACAGTAATTTAAGGTCAGATTTAGTCAGAAATGGGACATTCAAAAATATTTGGTCGACCAGAACGAGGATGTGGCCCACTGCCTGGTGTAGACAATGGCTGGAAAGTGATTAGTGGTCAGCATCTGAGTCGTTTAGTTTTGGACAAAGCTCTTTTGAGATTTGAAGAGGGTTCACAGTTGCTGGGTGATAAGGAGTGGTGTGGGGGTTCCTTATTAAGAAAGTTGGGCCATGAGGACATCAGAATTGATTGTTTTTGAAACATTGATTTTTATCAGCTTTTTTCTGTCCGTTGGTCTTTGGGGGACATCAAATTGTATGTGACAAGATGTTTTAATTTCAGTCATAATAATCTCCCCAAAGTGATTCATTGGGCTGAGGTATCTTATGAAAATATGCATAAATCTGGGGGAGACAAGAAAATGAATCATACAACATTCCAAACAGAGGTGAAGGCAAATTAACTATTGGTCTTGGTAGATGAACAGTGGTGTGTGCGCGTGAGTGTGTGTGTGTGTGTGTGTGTTAGAGAGTGAGAGAGGGAGAGAGGGAGGGTGAGAGGGAGAGAGAGAGAGAGAGAGAGAGAGAGAGAGAGAGAGAGAGAGAGAGAGGGGAGACAGAGCAAGAGAGAAAGATATTGAAAAAGATGAATGTTGCAATTCAACACAAGAAACAGGTGTGTCACAGATCTAGACCAGCAGAGAGAGCCAGACAGGTATGGTGAGGGTAGATGAAGAGAGAGGAGGAGAAAAAGATGGATAAACACATCTTCCCTGCCAGAAAAGTGTGGCGTGTTAGAGAAATCAGGGAGTAAAAGAAATGAAAAGGGAGAGGAGAATAGGGTACACCACTGAAAAAGACTGAGTGACAGTCTCTGTAATTGGCTATTGAACAGTCACCCATTAAAATTTATTGGAGGCTTTTAATAATGTTTATCTCTTTACTGAATCTTGCACAACAACTCTGACTGTCATTATCTTCAGTTCCCTGCCATAAATCAAGTTTCTTTAAGACTAAAAAACATAACAACAAATCATTTGGCTTATGGTCTTTGGGCAATAAAATAGCTTCTGTTTACGGTTATTATAATCTAAGATGAAACATACATTGGCTACAAATCTCTCTGGCAGCTTGCCATTGGTAATTATGTACTGCGTTAATTCGATTTCCTGTGTACTTTAAAATACTGAGATGGAAAGGGATTGTCTTTGTGTTCCCATTGCACAATGGAATCTAATGGACTGCCCTTCAGTTTATATTCTGTTGCATTACCAGGCTTGAGACAAAGCTCTCACACAGGGGACTGTGGAGCAGCAACACACACAGCCAGTAATCAAGAGTTTTACTCAGTGTTTTTTTTTTTTTGTTCCCTGGAGTGACCAATCAGGTGTGGGCTTTAAGCCAGGTGGGTGGTAGCTCGATGGGTGCTTGGATGTGTTGTTGCTGGCCTTGTTTTCTTACATCCATGGGAAAAGATGCTAAACCGAGGTCCTGACTCCCAAGGTTCATTAAGTGTTTCTCCAAGGTTTCCATCCACTACCCAAACTGCTGTTTCATTTCACCTTATTAAACAGCGATTCATAATTACAGCATTCCAGTCTTGCCAGATTGAATGATAGGAGGAAGAAAAAAATGTGATCTTGGTAAACTGTCTGCTGAAGGAATGCAAAGCACAGACGGCCTGGACTCGGTAAAATATCGCTTAACGTTGATTGGGTCATAAGTACATGGAGCTGACGCATTTCTCTGTGCAATCAATCTATTTTAGCCATCTTTCCAAACTCTGTTTGAGAAGAGGAACATCAGCTCTTGCCTTTAAAGTGTTTACCTGCAGCACTAGTGAAAGGAATCCAGGCCATAGTTGACATTATCCATAATCAATACATGTCTTTGACTCTGGCTGCAATTCAATCAACCTTTGCCTATGAATACTACATTATTAAAAATGCAAACACATTTATTTCAACTCAGCGCTGAAGAGAAAAGAACCCAGATAATGTGAGAGACACAAGCTGATGGAATGCAAGCCTTTGACAAAGAACAGTTTAAAACTTAACCTACTCAAAATTGGAAGATTTAAAACAAAAAAAAAAAAAAACTATGCCGTAAACTCTGACTGAAGAATTTTAAAAAGTTGTACTTTTTAAAACATTTTTTGTTTTTGGCTTTGTTATCTCATCGTTGACACAAATTTAAATGTTCCTCCGACTTAATGAACCAAAGCATTATTATATTGAAAAAAAAAAAAAAAAAAAAGCAAACAAACAGTGCTTGCATTATAGTTTCCTCAATGTTCAATGCTGATTGCATTCAAATGGTTATGGTAATAACATCAATAATGACACCCCTTTGTCCTTCCAGAGTGAAAAACATATCTGCGAACGGAGCAATGCCACTTGCCTTCAGTGCTAGTCCTGCTACCAGCAGAGAGCACCGCAAAATCATTGTTCCTCCATTAAAGGCTCTGAGAGGTGTTATTTCAAAGTGTCTAGTTATTTTGAAAGGGCATGCTTATGTACACCTGGTAGTCATTAGTGCTCCACTCTTCGCCTGCTTCAGACCACCGATGACCAGGTTTTCTGTTTCTATGGTGATTCTGAGGTTCCGCCCCCTTTCTGCTTCACTTTAATGATATGCAAATGAGGGAGAGGTTTACAGAGCGCTGTGCTTCCTTTGATTCCGGTCCAAAGATGTTCATATAACAAAAGCGCTGATCGAGCTGTTCTCCTATGAGCTTTTTTAACAGAAATGGAACTAAATACAAATTAGACAAACCATACAATGACTCTGGCTTTGCAAAATAAATAAAATAAATAAATAAATAAACAAACTTTTGTAATATTTTCACGAACAGGAAGCCTTTGCCGGTTAAACCAGCCGGGCAGACAGGCTGTTTAAACGGACTGGGTTTCCCTATCACATCTTTATCAGAGTGTGCTTCAAGGGACTAGTCCTTAAAAGTTGTTTTGCATGCTTGTTGATTCAAAATTCATCAGTGGTTGTCAAACTGAATCAGAACATGAGTGAGTGTTAGCGTACCCTCCTTCATCCTGTGAGGCTGAGAACGGATCTGTGATCTGAACCAGAACCTGTAAGTCTGCAGGTCTTCACTTTTATACTTGTTGTTCTCCACTGTAGAACCTGTAGGACCCACACGCAAAGTCCAGGTCCACAGCAGCCAGGGATAGCTCAAATCCATCAATATCTGTCAAATCGGAAAGATCTCACACCGCAAACTCAATTTCTACATTAGCTTTGACTAAAAAAAAAAACACTGAAAATTCAATAGCCCCTGCCTCCCTCCCTTTGGAAGAATCAATTCAGGCAATTTTGATTTCTGTTTCTTTTTTCTTAATTATTTAAGAGACGCTTCTGAAAACTGAACTGGAAAGCACAAAAAGGACTAAAAATGCCTTGCTGTGTCCCGTGGGTGCGGCCGAGCACAACCACGACATCAATAAATCGACCTTTATATCGAACCGTTTAGACCACTCTTTTTCCTGTTTCAAGTACACACCTCCGGAGAGTTTTCTGAACAAGATCCATTCTACTTAACATCGTCTGACCTTTCAGTCCCGCCAGCGGCATCAAGCTTGTCCTCAAACATACTGCACAACCAGCAGCTAGTGCTGATTCTCTATAAAACCGGTGGCAGGCGATGTCTCGGGCCACATATGTAGCTAAATCATTACGTCCAATAAATCGAGCCACTCCAAACCAAGTCAGAGCCTCTCCCAGCTAGCAACTGATAAAAAAAAATAGACACTTCTCTGGTGCACCTGCTATCTGGATCTACCCGCTTCGGCTGCGCTGGTATTGCAGTTTTCTGGTCTCAGTGTCTGTGCAGCTCTGCAGGTGGACTGTGCAGCAAATAGGAAGTGGAGGCTGGTATGGAGCTCAGAAGCCAGGCTGAATTTATGTAGGACACTGTGGAGATGGGGTTGAATGGGTCCGCAGTAATGCATGGGTTTGCGGTTTAGGCAATGAAGGGAAGCAGGTGCATTAAAAGTTGGTGCACACAGGCGGAGATGGCGGCACTTCCGCATCAGGGAAGTAGGATGCTGAAAAATAAGGATATCCTATTTGAACATTATAAACACTGTGATAAACGGCATGCTACTAAAAGTCTTAAAAATTTTATTCTGCATGAAAATACAATCCCGTTTGTTGGTAGTCCTTTTGAGTAAAGGTCAAAAACAAGCCTATTGTTTTACATGATTTAAGTCAGAAAGAGACAACAAAACCATGAAATCTCTTTGAATGGTTTCAAAACAAAAAAAGAGGATTAAACAGAAACTTACATTTACAGGAGAGATTCACATATAAAAATAAGCAACTATCTACATAAATAAATGAATGAATCGGTCAGGATTATTGGACCTGGAGGCAGAATGATCAAATTTTTACAGTTTTGGATGGGGCAGGGTGGGGGGAGGCTGGTGGAGGGGGAGGGGGCATACGAGTCAGACTAAACCCTTTTGACCTTCCGAAATAAGGACAGCACCCCTGTGAGCGCTCTCAGCAAAGAGTGCATTAAAACTGAAAAGCCCAAAGTCAGGGTCATTAACATTTTACTTGGCAGTCCTATCGAAGCGGAGGTATTTTGACAGAAACAGGCCACCTAGGGCGGGTTTGGGTCTGATTTGGGGATGGGGTGGGCATGGGGGAGAGGGGGGTTGCTGGAATGTGGGGGAGCTGGACTGTGACTGAAGTGCAGGGACAGCACTGCAAAGGGTGTTCTGGAGGAAAGAGAGAAGAGAATCGCCCAGTGAAGAGGGCCTTCAAGTAGGTTTATAATGGCATCGGCAGCATGTTAAATGTTAAATTGAAAGGGCCAACTGACTCCAGACTGCCCTTCTGGTGTTTATAATTCATGTCAAGTGGGAGAGGGAGGAGGGTTGAGGGTTTCAACGTTATCCAGGCAGAATTTATGAGGAGATAAATCCTGAAGATACGGCCGCTCTTCTCCTGCCCCGTCCTGCCCAGCCAAGTCTACATTGTGTGGGACAGGAAGAACGGGGCTTGGGTGTTAGTAGCTGAGGGAGGGGGGATCCATTGGGGTCCGGGTGGATCGGTAAATCGAGACAGGCTAACGATCCATTAGCAGTGACATTTATAGTCTGGCATCTTCAGACCTGCCTTCCTCCAGAGGAGAGAGCTGGGCACTCACCAAATATAAATATAATTTTAACCTCACTTTTCCATTCATAAATCAGACCAGAGTCTTTGTGCAAGGAAAGGATGAGTCAAGGGCAGACACAAATGAGGGCTAACTCTCTCTTACACACACACACACACACACACACACACAGACACACACACACACACACACACGCACGCTAATAAACCCTCTCACTCATACACACATGCATACATGTACACCCTCTCACAAATATGCACACACACACACTCACACACTCATTTAACCGCACACAAAAACATACACACACGCTCTCAAACACACACACAAGCAAAACACGAAGAGAGAAGGGTATCATTCATGACTTGAAAAACACCTGATTTAGTATTCATTCACGAGGACTGTAGTACCACTTATCATAAGAAAGATCTCAACATTAGCAATCACCTTCCTGGAATTACACACACAGACCTCAGTCAAACATGAACTGAAATACTATGGCTGGCATTCAATCAGGATTCGTCCTTAACATTGGCTCATGAAAACTGATGCAAGTCTTCAGTTTTTCGGCAGGAATTTGATGTCTAAATGATCAAGGCACTATTCTTGTGTGTAGATGGGACCAAAGGCCTCCAATCAAGTTTGGATAGTGCAACCATTGACTGCATGGTGATTCATAACTGACTGTAGCATCACCTTGGGAAGGAGGGGCTTATAAAATTTCATAATGTGTGCACTTGTCTATCCCATAACCCGAATTTACAGCAGATGTTGGAGTGATGAGCACGGTTTTTGAATATTGAGGTGCTCCAAGTTGTGAGAAAAAGTGGGGAAAGGCATGAAAAATGACAACATTATATTTACAATATTCAATAAAGCTTTTAATAGTTTTTCCATGGAAGAAAGTTATCTACTTTCCAGCTTAAACATTCCAGTGTGTCTTTCCCCAGGATTCTGAAATTCCAGGGACACATAAAAACAGAGGACTGGATGCTCCGTCTCTCAGCTTTGGAAGAGGAGAGTTCCACGCCGTGTCTTTGACTGCGGTCACGGACAGTGGCCAGCTTGTCGACGGCTTCGCTCGAAAAAAGTTCAGACATCTGCCAATTATTTTCCAGCTAAATTTAGAGCCATTATCTGAATTATGCGCCTGAGAGCCACATCTCTACAGTTACGAGCGGCCAGTCAAACAAACAACCTAATTTGGCTGCCAGCCTGGTAAACACCACTTAATGGATACAATTATGCTAAAAGAGAATAACGGCACAACACAATACAAGACATTATAATTCATGTATTATTTGCGTCATGCAAAAGCAACAGTGTTAATTTTTTAATGGGGCTTCATGGACTATAAACAGCCCTCCAGGCCCAGCGAACATCACAGTATGATTCTCAATGCGTGGCTTTCAATGGTATGTTGGTATAAAAGGGCAAATAATGCGTGCATCTACAAAAGAAAGATTGATAATCAGGCCTAATGCAGAGACCTTCACTGCCTCATCCTGGTGCAGTGAAAATAGCGTTATGCAACGTCCCAAGCCACATAAATCGACATGTCAGTGAAAATGAGACTAATCAGACCGTAAAGGTACACTTTCCTCCCATGAACGGTTTTCCAGGAGCTGCAATAATTACACTAATAATAATTATAATAATATAATAATAATAATTCCTTGTTTGTTGTAAAGTTACTGAGAAAATAAAGCTTTATTTTGACAAAGTGTAATTTGGCGAAATTACAAAAGATGTAGTGAAGGCATGTGTCAACATGCCCTGCTTCCATTTCATAAGGATTTCCTGAGTAAACCTAGCTGGAGCGAGCCCTTACCGCCAAACGCAATAAAAATGATTACTTTCCATAACGTTTCCTTTACTCTGTTGAGCGTACATTACATTACAGTCATTTCGCTGAAGCTTTTATCCAAAGTGACTTACAGTTTATTAACCAAGGGCCAATCTCCCCTGGAGGCAACATGAGGTTAAGGGTCTTGCTCAGGGGCCCAACAGCAATGGTGTTCTTGCTGTGGCTAAACTCGGGCTTAAACCAGCAACCACAGGGGTCCCAGTCATGTATCTTAGCCTCTACACTACAGGCTGCCCCTCAGAGCACATACTCAATACCCAGGACCCAAAGTTGTGTTTTTGTGCTTTTTCAAACGTTGCTGTATTTGTGTGTAATGAAGATGAGCATAAGGTGTGTTTTCAGTCTTGGTGAGAAAGTAATAGTAGTAAATAATAATAATAAAAAAACAACATGCACTGAAATGCCTGATGCTGTATGAGTGCGATGATGCATTATGTATCTAAGGATAACGTAAGCTGTCCAAACAAAGTCGGATAGTTAGGTGCACGCTTACTGAATGTCCTTTCCATTGCGGTGCCATTTTTCTCATACTAATTACCCCGTTCTGTTCTCAGCATGTACATGATCTCAGCATTATGGTGCGTTAAAAATAGCCTTGTTATCAGGAAAACAAACAGCACTAATGATACGATCCCACTGCATAATTTAGCATGTACTCCTGCTCAAAGATTTATCAGCACTTCACTGCAAAATTATTTGAAAGGACTCGAAATGGGCCGGGTAGCTTTGTGCATGTGTTCTGGTTGGGTGACGTAATGGTCATTTTTTTTTTTTTTTTTTACCAAGACTGCCTTAAAACATGCCCGTAACATGCTTTCTTTAACTCATTTTCGCATTGTGTTAGTTTGACATAACTGTTACGCTCTGAGTGCACAAGGAACAATGTTATGTAAGGTGTTACATAACTGTCACAACCAATTAACCATATGTGGCAGACCCGCATTGCTGCGATGCTTCTTGCCTGTAATGGAATGCATTCACAGCAGCGGTACGATCGCGCACTCGGCTCACAGTCAGAACTCAGCTTTGTCGACCTGTTTGAACACCCTGCTTAACTGATACAAATACCAGGTATCGAGCTGCTGTTTTTACCTTGAAAGGGGTATTTACGTTTCCTCAGTTAAATATTTAAATGGGTCAAACTACGGGGCTTGTGTCACCATACATAAATAATACACCATTGACATGTTTCAGAGATGCTATTTGACTCTCTCACCCTGCTGGAGAGAGGAGAGACTCAACTTTGTGAAGACATCTGTTTTATTTTCCAGCTCCCAATATTAAGCCAGGAAATGCACTGTTATAACTCTGAGCAGTGAGTTGAAGAAGTAATTGTTCTCAGTATTTACTGCACGTACACACTTCACACCAGCAGCACTATGCTCTTAGGGAGTGATTTATAGTCTTAGCAATCTCCTCCCTGTTTCAAATGCCCATTACCAGCTGCACAAATATTTTCTAATAATTGCTATTTTTGTTTGTTTTTTTGCATGAGAAAGTTATGCGATTGTAATATAGTCTTAGCAAACACTTTCGGGTGTAAAAACAGCTTCATAAATTCATGCATTGTTTAACATTTTAAAAGTTTTTTAAAAGATGAATTCAGCATAAAAACTTGGGGTGTATGGTATATAGTTTTAAAAAGCCCTAGTACGAGTATGTATTTATTTATTTACTGGATATTTTTTTTATTTATAATGAAGGGGCACCTCAAATATGCAAAATGTAACCTGTGAGGATTTTCTAAATGAGCAATGCTTTATTCAGTCTTTAAAAGCCTTACGTTTATGTGTTTATTCAACCTTTTTTCTAACATAAAGTCTTACTGACGTTAATAGTTCGATCTGTAAAAGCTGGGAAAACATCAACATGTGCAAATGCATTGCATAATGCAGATTCAAAGAAAAGGCTTGTGAATTGCTGGTAAATAAGAAAATGACCCCTTAAGTATTCAAGCAAATGATAAATCTACTACACAATATTCTCCAATAAAATGAAAGTTTGTTTGACAAATCTTTAATAACCATAACTTCTTAAATATGAAATAAAAAATAGAAAAAATATGTACATTCTCTGCGGCTTCAAAAAAAAAAGTAATTAAGAATCTTTCAAAAACTGGTTGACACGTAATTGTTTCATGAAACACTAGCTGAGAATGTTTTTCCAGGACAAATCGCAGAGCAGAGCAAAAGAGCCCGAGGCGGGAGTATTATGTAAATGTTGCATGGCTGAGCTGGCTTCACACTGAGACAGCCGAGGCAGTCTTTGCAGTGTCGCTTTTATTTGACAATTTGGGCTGTGACTTACGAAAATTACATTTTAAGAATACTTGTAATGTCAAGGACAGGGTGCTGAACGTATCTACGACTGTCATCGTACCTCAGGCTGGCAGCTGTTCTAGAGATTTTCACACTTTACTTTCAACTCTCTCTGAGGATAACAGCTTCCACAAAGGGACCTGATGTTCCATATGTTATCATACAAACCTCCCCTGAATACAGGGTCCATGGAAAGTTATACACATAACCATGGAAAGAGTCATTTAATTTCTTTGATGTTGTTTTTTATGTGGACTTATACATGTTTACCCAGCAACAACGTATGATTTTAATTGTGGGAAACTCACTCTTTGACCTCCGACCATCGCATTCTGCCCGCTGACTTATGTTTCCAGATCTGTTATTTTTTTTACTATTTTTCTAGTGTTTAGTGATGCTGAAGGTCACAGCGGGAGTGGGTTGGATCAAAGCAACAAGACATCTGACACACTGAGAACACTAGATAATATCATAGCCAAGCGAAGCCTTGCATTTTTGGATGAACAAGACATCTCTAGAATTCATGATGGTCTTAAGAATTCATTAACTGGGACCATCAGTCCCTTTAAATTCCCTTTTTCACTGTGTCATCTTATGAAAGAACAATCGTGAAAAGCCGGAGCTACATCGACACTCACTATTTAAGTATAGAACTTAAACAAATGCAAATAGATGAATGAAACTCAGACACAGAAAGATCACAATCTTTGGAAAAGTAGTGTGCTCACATTCCAAATAGCCACACATAGATGCTTTATAAAGATAAAGTATGCAAGGAGAATTTTCAACATTTTATATACATTCAGGCCACCTGAACATAATTGAATATGTTTTCTCCTCTGTTTATATTAAATGTCTTAGCATGCATTTTATTTCCCTACATGGCACCTGTGGAATACCGATGCTTGAATTTCATATGATAGCTGTTTGTGGGCGATTAAGTTTCTACCAAGATAAGTGCACTTAATCTCAACCTGCAGCAGGTATAGAGATGCATTAACCTTCTATAAAATGGGTGCTAATGAATGCACACAAACTCCTGAAATTACTTTTGCCTCCAAAAAAAAAAAAAAAAACAACAACTGTAAAAACAACAGAGTCCATCACTGAAGAGTGCTGTGTTTGCTTAAGTTGCATAAGTCTTGTGTAACAGAAACAGAGTATGGCAGAGTGCAACAGGATGAAATGGTCATGTGAAAGGCAAAGAAAAGACCAGTTTTTTAGTTGTATTTCTCATTTGTTTAACTGTTTTAGTCTTTCATTCTTTTCCTTTACTTCGTACAACACTTTGATCAGCTCTTTGTTGTTTTTAAATGTGCTTTGTAAATAAATTTGTGCGCCTATTGTGGTCTTTTGGTAGCTATCACTTTATTAAATTCCTATTAGCCTTTGCATTGATTTAAGTAACATTTTTTTTTGATTTGAGGAAAATGTATTCTTGCATATGAAAGCATTACAATAGTGTCAAGCCAAGTTCCATAGAGAGCCTTCAGCACAACTAAGCCACATGTTTAAACTATTGCCTAGAAAAATAATATATATATATATATATATATATATATATATATATATATATATATATATATATATACACTGGCAGGATCAGGGATGCTTTTATTAGCATTCATTGGTTGTAATGTTCTGTTAATGAAGGTTTTCATTTTGACAATAATAGCATCCTCTCAAATGCAGCAGGCTGAGTTACAAACAGGAGTTCAATTCAAGAGCAAATTTCAACAAGCCAAACACGCATTGTGTAAAAATTGCTGTAGGGAAAAGCAAATTCAGCTGATCAAAATATTTTCCAGAAAGAAGAAAACACAGGGGTGCATTGGCAGGATCAGGAAAGATATGAGATATTTGATTAATATTTGATATATGTTTGAGGAATATTTCTCAATGCCAATCTATCCACATGGCACCTTATTCATTCAGCATCCTTCATATTGGACAGCTCCTCATTCAAAGGTATTACTCCCAAGCTATTGAATTCCAGTGGCCAGGAGATACGACTCAAAAAGGGAGCGTTATCGCAATCTTATAAATGCTGTGGATAAAGGGATCGCTTCATGAAAGATGGTTCAGGTTGGATGGGAATAGGCGATCGCGTTCGAGAGCAATGGGGCGGAATGCAAGGGCCTCGGGTGTAGTTAAGAGCACCAAACCGGAATTCCGCATTCCTCGGTGCGGATCATTGGCGAAGGCTGCGCGCAGCGATCGTTCCTCTTCAGCTTCGGTGAGGTCATCGCCGATTCTCTTTCCTGGACGGCGCCTGGCTCTCTGGGGCTGGTCTGAGAAGAGCATGTTAAAGGGCATTTGCAGAAAGCTACGGTGGATAAATGGATTTCCATATGGATTTCATATTCACATTCCGTGCCATGCGCATGTCAGTTTTAATATTGTGGCCTCTCTATAGTCTCAATCTAACAGATCTGTTAATGATCCTGCAAATCAGTGCCTGTCAGTCACTGTGATGGTGTCATTGTGTTTTGCGTGAGTGGATTGGTACATTTTGTCTCTTTTGTCTAAACTTTTGAATAGGTGGGATAAATGCAGTGGGATAAAGACATCAGTGTTGAGAATGTGTGTGTGTGTGTGTGTGTGTGTGTGTGTTTGGGTGTGCACACATGTTTGTGTTTGTGTGAGTGTGTGTGCATGTGTGGGGATGTGTATGTGTGTGTGTGTGTGTGGGTAGACTGTGTGTGTATGTGTGTGTGTGTGTGTGTGTCTGTGGGTAGACTGTGTGTGTGTGTGTGTATGTGTGTGTGTGTGTGTGTCTGTGGGTAGACTGTGTGTGTGTGTGTGTGTGTGTGTGTGTGTGTGTGTGGGTAGGCTGAGTGTGTGTGTGTGTGTGTGTGTGTGTGTGTGTGGGTGGCTGAGTGTGTGTGTGTGTGTGTGTGTGTCTGTAGTTAGACTGTGTGTGTGTGTGTGTGTGTGTGTCTGTAGGTAGGCTGTGTGTGTGTGTATGTGTGTGTGTGTGTGTGTCTGTGGGTAGGCTGAGTGTGTGTGTGTGCATGTGTGTGTCTGTGGGTAGGCTGTAGTGTGTGTGTATGTGTGTGTGTGTGTGTGTGTGGGTTGGCTGTGTGTGTATGTGTGTGTGTGTGTGTGTAGGTAGGCTGTGTGTGTGTGTATGTGTGTGTGTGTGTCTGTAGGGAGGCTGTGTGTGTGTGTATGTGTGTGTGTGTGTGTGTCTGTGGTAGGCTGAGGTAGGCTGTGTGTGTGTGTGTGTGTGTGTCTGTAGGTAGGCTGTGTGTGTGTGTGTGTGGTGTGTCTGTAGGTAGGCTGTGTGTGTGTGTGTGCGTGTGTGTGTCTGTGGGTAGGCTGAGTGTGTGGGTGGTCGGGTACGTCACAGTCTTCACATGTTTCAGTTACTCATAAACATAATCCTTGATTTTTCTTTTTCGTGGCACTTCTGAGGCTGTGTGCTCTGTCATTTTCAGTGAGCGGTTTTGTGTGGGTTATCAAGTTCTTTCAGGGCATATGCTTTCATGTTTGAGAGACCAAGGTGCTCTCTAAACTGCCTTGGCCTTTTTTCAGTGGGCTCTAATAATCACTGGCTGGCTCTTTTGTCTTTTCAAAAGAGTTTGCAATCATTTTGAAAAAAAGAAAACAAAAGACAACAACAACAAGAGCTTTTCCTCAAAACTAAAAGTTTAAATCCATGTTACATAAGGCTTGTATTACTGTGTGTGTGTGTTTGTTTGTGTGCAAGAGAGACAGAGAGAAAATCTGAATGTGTGTGTTGTGTGATGTTTAGTTTAGTGTTTTTGGTTTATACTGTGTACCTCTTTGACAGGTCCTTATAAATACCTTGTGTGATCAGCCAGGCAGATGTACTGAGTTTCATGTTTTTCAAGGCAGCAAACACTCTCTAAAACCTCCAATAAACATCCTCATTAACACTCTGTATTTCTGACTCTCTCTCTCTCATTGCCTGTCCTTTGTGACTAATTGATTAGCGCTTCAGCACTGGTTAATCAAAACTGAATGTTCTTTGTCAACAATATCCCCCAGATCTTACAGCAAAGGAATGAGAGATGTTTAAACAGAATCTTTTACACTTCCACATATGAGGTTCTGTATAATAAAATGTATTCTGATGTGGTTGAAAAGCTACAAATATATTCAAACATTAGTGATCCAACAGGAGAAAAAAAAAAAAAGAAACCTTTTTTCAAGGTCCACAAATGGTGTCCAAAGGCAAAACTTGTACAGAAAATCTGCTTTATCTCTTCTTGTGGTGGATAAAATGATTTGGATAATGCAACAGGAAATGGAGTTTTTGAAAATGTGTGCGATTAGCAGTTCTACCGTATGTGTTATCAGCAACAAAGGCACGTGTCAGAAGCAGGCTTAGGATCCTGATATCAAACAGTATCAAACAGCCACGTTTTGGTACCAGCCCTTTTAGAGTGTGATAGCTGGAAGTTATCTGCACCTGTTTTTCTCCAGAGATGGGAGACATGGGGATGAACTCTGTGCTGTAATTTTCCCCCTTGCTGACTCGGGTTTTCTCACAATAAATTGTAATGTCAAAAAAGCAACAACAACAAATAAACAAAAAAAAAAACAAACAAACAAACCGCTTTTGTATTTTTTTGCACTTTTGTGTATACTTTTTGTGTTCCATGACAATTTCATAACAAGTTTCATGAATTTTCAGTCTCGAGTCTTGATGGCTAAAACAAACCATCAACCACGTCTCAACAAGTGTGTATTGACAAAGTTATAAGGCTTTAACTAAAACTAGTGCAAACCGGCTAGAAAATGCCCTTTTTTGCCTTGGGTGGAAGCTCCTTAGTGCTGTCTTCAGAGTGGATACTGAAACTCATGCGGGATCGAGATGACTCCTTTGCAGACCAAGGGGTCAAGCCATCATGAGTCATAGCTCAGGAAAGATTGGGAAGCATACTGATACATAAACAAGGCATCCAGACAGACGGAGGATGAGTTTAGTCTCTATAAATTAAATCACAAAATGTCGTGCAAGCCTTGACTGTTTTTTGTTACTGGATCCTCAAGTCGACAATCCTCAGAGTTCAGCAGTTGGCTTTTTTCACGTAAAATTTTAGTGAAACAAGAGTCACAATAAGGAGAAGTAATGTTGAGTATAGACACTGAAGATAATGATGTTTGTCTCTTTGAACAGTGCTGAGGGGTTTTGGGATTTTGGGGGTACACTATTTGTTTTCTCTCCCGGTTTGTTCATTTTGCGGGTCATTAATGTTGTTTCTTTTATTTAACTTTCATCTCTGTGTCATTGATATTGTGCTGTGAGTGTGAGCCTCTTTTTGTTTGGTTGTTTTAACCAGATTGTGAGTTTTCATGTAGCATCTCGTTCTTCCAACTTGGTCTGTTTGTTGAAAATGCATCTGAGATCCATCAATCACACAAAACACAGCTGAGACACTTCATGAATCATGTAATGTATGTGTGTGAGTGTGTGTGTGTGTGTGTGTGTGTGTGTGTGTGTGTGTGTGTGTGTGTGTGAGAGAGAGTGTGTGTGGGGGAGAGGAGAGAGAGAGTGTGTATATGTGAGTGAGTGAATGCGTGTGTGTGAGTGTGTGTATGTAAATCAGTGAGTGTGCGTGTATGTGTGTGTGAATGTGTGTGTGCGTGTGTGTGTGAGAGAGAGTGTGTGTGGGGGAGAGGAGAGAGAGAGTGTGTATATGTTAGTGAGTGAATGCATGTGTGTGTGAGTGTGTGTATGTAAATCAGTGAGTGTATGAGTGTGTGTGCGTGTGTGTGAGAGTGTGTGTGTGGGGTGAGGAGCCTGACGGTAAGATTACATATCAAGGAAATGCGGGCTGTGCAGTTTAAATTCCCAGTGTGCGCATGCAGCCCACTCTCCGCCTCTCCATAACCCATCAGCTGTCAGTTTAGCTCCTCTGTTTGGCAGGTCTGAGCAATCTGGCCAGATCACAGCATCGCTAATGGGGCTCGTCAGCAAGCGCTCCGCTACTGACCTCCCGTCACCACGGATGAGAGTCTCACCAGCCACCTGCGCTACCCAACGCGCTGCTACCGCGTCATTATTTCCCACACTCCTCCAGATCCCCCCGAGCAAACACAGAGCACAGCCGGACCTCTGGACCCGTCCGCCCTATTAGGTGGCCGTGAAGTCACCAGTGTCGTGTCAAATCGCTCTCTCCGGGCGCTTCAAAGAGAGATGGGGAGTGGGTTTTCAAAACAAAACGCTCTGCGTTAGAGGCGCTCGCGGGCTCGTATTGCGCACGCAGCGGGATGTGGGTGGAAACGGCACGTTCGTTTGCCTCAGCCGAGCTTCGGCAAGATCACGCTCTGTCCGTCAGGTCTAAAATGCTTTAAACACGGCACTCATGAGCAGACACAGCATTCATTGACATGCAGACAGCCATGTTTTTAAACTGCTCCTTTGAAAGCACGGAGGAGGGGGTGGGGAGGAGAGTGCAGGGAAGGAAGAGAGGAGAAAAAAGAGGAAAAAAGTTGAAAGCAGGTGGAAGAAAGGAGGACAGAAGATGAACAGAAAGGAGAAGAGGTGGACAAAAAGAGTGGCAAAGGGAAGGGACAAGGGATGAACGATATGTATGGGGTAGAAAATGGGCAGAAAAATACAGTAGCAGAAACAGACGAGAGAAGCAAAGACAGGACAGGTGGGTCAGCAAAGGAAAAGAGTAGGGGTAACTGGAAGAAAAAAGAAATGAAGGAAGAAAAAGGAGGATGCCTTTGAGGAATAAGAAGCAGCTGAATCTCTGTTTCTTTCATTATCATGCAGTATTCACTTTAATAGTGCTGTGATTTATATCTTTACTACACAGTAGTTATACTGATGTCCCACTGATGGCGATGTCATTTCTGAATCACAGTGATCGTCCTACATTCCCTCCTGCACCGTCGTAACTTTGATATTGACTCTGTCACAGTCATTATAACACCATATTTACATTCACAGTGAGGTAGTTCATTTAATTACCTAGCGGTGGTTACTCTCTGTACTGTCAGCACTGCACTGTAGGTGCTTCCATAGTGCTGTCGTTACTTTCATTACCGCGGTGATTATTTTTATTGGCTGGAGGGTGAGCGTTTCCGTGGTGCTGAAGACTGATTGCAGCCTCTCTGAGGCCCCCGTTTAGCCTTGCATGCAAAACGAAAACGTTGCCCTACTCCCAGGGCTCCTGTGGTGCGATCATCCCATCAGGAGAAATTTCGGGATGGCCCCTGGCTGCATCCAGGCATGGATAGAATGGTTTGGCTGATGGGATGGGGGTGCTTGGTAGAGAAACCTGCTTTGGTGCTTTGGGGTGGGCGGGGGAGGGAGAGGGGGTGGAGATAAAGTGTCCTCAAAGTCTGGAGAATGCAATAAATTGAAGAAAATCACAAAATTGAACTGACTCAGGGAGAACGAGACCATGAAACTCCTGCTTTGAGCTCCCTGCTCCAGCAGCTCCAAGAGGAGGCTGTCTCATTCTTTTATTAATTTTTTTTTGTTTGTTGTTCTTGTTGCTCTTGCTCTGTCTGACTCTGCAATCCCCAAACTGTTCTTTCTGCTTCGTTGCCTGTCAGACTCCCCCTCTCCCGCCCTCCAGCTTTTCTCCATAAAGGGCAAGAAGCGGAATGAGAACCTGCCCGGTGCGGGCACCATGGCATGGCATGGCAATGAATAAAAAAAAAAATTCTCTGATGGAAATAAAAAACTATTCTTGGCCAACATGTGTCAGTATCCTTGTCTTCAAAGTAGTTGACTTCTGCTTAGAATAAATGTGGAGCAATTGAGGTCAAGTCGGAGCTATCCTATTTACTAATTCAGGCTCTACTCATGAGCACAGCCTGTGTTCCCTGTTAAATGGCTGTGTGTTAAATAACTGCTGTGCTGCGTTCATATTTCATGCAAATAAGAAATGCATCCTGCATCCTGCCTTAAAAAGGCCTGTCTACCTCTTCACATCAGTTTGTGTTAAGCTTACTTAAACCATCTGCACTTAGACTCAGCTTTTCGTTTACATCATCTACAAATGCAATATGAAGCAACTTGAATACATTGATGAATTAAATGAAATTGCAAAGCATGCAAACGTATTCAAAAAACATTTTCCTGGAGATACCAGGAACAGAAACATCAAAAAAATCTACAGACCCGAAGTGCATCAATTCGTCATGAAAGCAGTACAGCAATCAAACGCATTACATTTCATAGCTGGAACAGGGGGATTGAAAAATTCACTTTCATAAATCAAAAAGAAAACTTGAAATATTAATTCAGTTATGAGGAGTTATTATAGGAGATTCCCATAACTGCCGTTGCCAACCATGGCACTTTTATTGACCAACCAATCAGAATAGTCCTGCATGGTGCACCATGGAAACCCATCATTATCCACATAGATGCTGGATTCCACATCACAGGGAGGCAGCAGAGAATCCTGTTACTAGGATACCCTGTGTCAAGCTATGATCTCACAAAGTCAAAGAGATGTTTGGCTGTCCATGACGGCATCATCAACTCTAGTTTTGGTAGATATGAATACCGTCAAGAAACATGTTTGAGAAGCTCCATCATAAGAAAACTGTGACAAAATCTCATCCCCTCCCATACAAAGGAGATAGAGTTTTTCTTACTCTGTTTTGAAGGTACTATAAAAGATCAGAACAAAAATGCCCCCCCTACAGGGCACACAAGGGCACTGTCACTTCTGTTTGGAGGTTTCAGTTACAATATGCTTTTTTCTACTGGCATTAATAGATCATGATTTATATTTCAATTATTTAGAGAGGGTTGACAGCATGCATGCTAACGGGCTTTCTCATATTTCTTCATTTATTCTTTGGACTACAAATATCTGCTACCTATATTTGTAGTCCAAAGAATAAATGAAGACTCCTGCACACAAAAGTTCACCACTGCTTATGAAAATAATGTTTTTAAATTGTGGATTTGTATGTAATATCAGACTGGTCCTCAAAAGACTTCATACTGCTAAGATCATCTAAGGACCACCAATATGAAATAGTTGAAAGGTGACCTAAGTTTGTGAGAGGGTGGAAATAAGGCATGAGCTTGAACAAAGAGCAGTAGGGGTCATGGCAATTATACCTTATATATGAAGAGGGAAACTGGAAAGGAATTTCCTGTTTTAAGAGGCGGTAAATGTCGGAATCTAAAAATTACAGTGTATAAATCATACAATTATGCACACACAATTACAGATAAGAGGACCTTGAGATAAAGTGCAGTCAAAATACAATTATCTCTGTAGGGTTTTTTTTTGTGTATCTGATCTGGGATTGATTGCTTTTGGCTCTTTTGTAATCAGTCCAGGTAGCTGCACCAGAGGAGGAGATGACAGGAGCTGGCAGGTGGGTCCATCATCTAATTGGCTGAGGTGCTGTGAGACGTGACATGCCGTGATGGGTTTGGCCCTGAATCAGGGAAACCTGATTGGGCCCAGGTTCACAGCTTCAACCAGTGCTTCACTTCATCCTTGAAGATGACTTGACTGATGTTGACAAGATCTAAACACAGCCTAGACTAAGTCTCAGTTCTGGTGCTGTCATGATTTCATTTTAGCTGAGAGAGTCAACACTGATACGTGCTGTGGAGAAAATAATGCTCCATCAAGCCTTCTAACAGAAAAAAGTTCAAAAATAAAAGGTATGACACTCATTTTCAACTGATCATTTATGTGGCGAGGTGTTATTTTCAGGTTGCACAATACATAACGCGAGCGCTTCAAAACACAAAGGGAGGCATAATTGAAACATAATTGGAACAAACTGGAAAAAAAAAAGATTGTTAAAATTGCATCTGGTCCAATGTAACCCCAATCTGTGAAAATAGACTCATTTACTTCTCAATATACTCTGAAACTCATGCAACTGTTTTCTCACTGGCACCTACTAAAAGCACTTAGGGATGCTTTTTAGATTGTAGGTAGTTATCAATTATTGTCAGTTGCAGCAGTGACAGCTTGGCGTTGTATCTGCTTCTTGTGCTGGCCTATTGTATGAACTTTTGTACGTCACTCTGGATAAGAACATCTGCCAAATGCCGAGATGTAAATATTAAAGATTAACATCTGATTGTGTACATTCTTCGGTGTGGTATTCAGTCTGCATTGCTGAAGCAAAATAATAAAACTCCAGGAGCCAAAGTAAAGCCAGTGCCAGGTACCTGCAAACAGAATATGATGCAAAAGCAAGTGGGGTCCTACCCGCCAGCTTGGGTCTGTTCAGGTCAAATGGCCTTGGCTTGAGTGCCTCAGTGGCAAAGAAGTAATCTGCTGGTTTTTATTTTTCACCTTAAAAATCAGCAACTTCTTTAGACCCAAGGCACCAGATGAGGTGAGTAAACACTGTAACCAGCTGCCCGACTGATCAATCACTTAAATCCTGAGTAACACTGAAAATCTCCACTCCCTACTGCTCTGCAGGACAAGGAGAGAGAATCTGTGGATCAGATCAATTGATTTTTTTCAACTACTCTTTATTTTGTGTTGTGCAGAGGCGTCCAAACCTATGGAGGAAGGAGCCGGCATGATTGTGAGCTTTTGGTCAAACTCCAGTACTGAAAAACATGACTCAGCAAATCAAATAACCATGGTCTTCCATCAAGGCTCTAATTGCCTTGGAGCAAAATCACCAGCCGTAACAAAAAGCTAGAACAGAGACCTTCATCTATACCTGCCTTTTTTTACACAAGATTTCACATCCTTTGTATGGTGCCTTTTAAACACAAAGTTGTGGCACAGTGTTTCACAATTGACATTCACCAGAGGGAACACAAAGAAAACACAAAAAACAATTTATAATAATGTGGGGGAACGTTATTCCCTGACCCCTTGAAAGGTAATCAAGCTGAACTCTGGGAAAAACGGTGGCACAGAAGAGGAGAATCAGTCATTTAGACACAAATCACAAACATACAGGGAAAGCACACCAGCACACTGGAGGGCGGGGTGGGGGCCAGCTCAGGTCATGTGACAACCAGCACCATGCCTCATTAAGAAAGAATAATACTCCAGACGGCTATTCAAATGCAGTCTATTCTGGGGTTTGAGGTTGTTGAGGTTTACTAGGCCACCAGAAGGACGTATTTCAAATTCTTTAGTGTTGGGATATGGTGAACCCCATATCCTTTGTGTCCAGGACTTAGGAACTGGCTTGTCTCATAGCTTGGGTGATACAAAAAAATTTCAGAATCTGTAAGAGCTAAATGTATGGCATTATCTTTTGTTTTTGGCAAGGTGGCAGCTTATAGTCTACTGGCTAAGGTAAATGACTGGGACCTCAGAGGTTTGTGGTTCAAGCCCCAGTCCAGCCACAACAAGAACACCATTGCAGCTGGGCCCTTGAGCAAGGCCCTTAACCCCACATTGCTCCCAGGGAAGATTGGCCCTTGGTTAGTCTAATCAACTGTAAGTCACTTTGGATAAAAGCATCAGCTAAATGATGATAATATAATGAGTTAGAAGGTGAGTTATGATGAAACTCTCCTGATCAAAACCACTCAAAGAAAAGCAGAGTCCTACTCATAACAAAGCTCATATATCTACATTCAAACTCACAGGGACTGGATCATTGCTGGCTGATTCAGTACTCAGTGAGTCAGTGACACAGAACGGAGTGCAGAATCACAGCTCACTGATTCAGTACTCAGTGAGTCAGTGACACAGAGCGGATAGCTGAATCACAGCTCACTGATTCAGTGCTGACTTCTTCTTTAGTTTTGGAACAGTGAGAGATTGTGCCTCTCAGTCTGTCTCTTAAACATTACTGCACAGCTCGTAATGCGGTCCAAACCAGTCAACCTTCAGTTCCCACAGACGTGCTGATGCAGAGGATACGAGGGCTGCTCGTGTGGATGTTCTCTGAGCAGGTTTTATCCACTAGCTGGGAGGTGACAGATACACACAGATGATTTTTGAGGATTATAGAAACTTCCAGAAACTTGTGCATTGTGGAGGAGGCAATTGGAACTTAAAACAAAAAGAAGTTGCATGTTTTTGTTTTGACTGTAGATGTGGCACTACGGTAATTGTAGTGTAATTGTAGCGTAATGCACTTATACCAGATTTCCTCAGTAATTATACAGCTGTGTGCTTTCAATTAAATATGTGTGATAATGGCAATAGTCAACAAGACAGACTTTGCTGAGTAATCCCTTATAATTAATTTACTTTCATTTGAAATGAATGATTTCTGGTCATGTTGTAGCTTGTCCCCAACATTTAATGGGGATTTTTTTTTTTGATGAACCTGTCAAAGAAACCAAAGTACTGTAACAAACAGACCGGCAGCAGAAGCAAATCATTTGAAAGAATTTCAGTTGATTTGTCAGAGAGAGAGAGAGAGAGAGAGAGAGAGAGAGAGAGATAGAGAGAGAGAGAGAGAGAGAGAGAGAGAGGGAGAGAGATAGAGAGAGAGAGAGAGAGATAGAGAGAGAGAAGTCCTGCAGTTTTTATTCTCCATTTTCCTCCTTTCCCATCTAGTTAATGCTATCTTACATGATGCCGACTGAGCGACAGTCTCCCACTGACTCAGTGGAAAAAGCGATCCACACACGATTCATCCAGTCATATCGGGGCTAGGCCTCGCTTCTCTCCACGCTGCAGACCTAACAGCTGCCTAAGAAGTCAAAATACGAGCAGAGACTGCTTGAGAGGCAGCAATGAGACCTGAGACCACGAGACGCAAACAGCTTTTTTTCAACCCCTTCTACTCCCCGGCAAGGTTGGACAAATCGCTGTGTCACCAATGTGAACTCCACCTCGAGCCATATCCAGTGATACAGCCAATTACCTCCTGGCCGGGACTCCAAAACAAGACTTCTGGACCCACAGCTGCTCAATGAAGATGTGCCTCTATGATGCACTATGTGAATCACACATAGCCCCCCCTTTTTTTGTTCATTTGTTTTTGGTTTTTCATTGATTTATGATCTTTTTCAGACCTTATGACACAGGATACTTCATACAGTATCAATATTCAGATCATGGAGATCACAGGCGCTAACTAATGCCACACCTATTCCCCTTTGCTGGCCTAAACTACACTAAACTATTATGCCAGCCGGCTTATATGGAGCCTCCCAATTTGCACAGAACAGGCCACATTCCTCCCTCCCTAAATCCCCTAACCCCGCCCCCAGCACCCCCACTCCCCGCCCCCAACCCCAACATCCACACAGTTACAACACCAGTGTTATATGTGGAACCAGAAAACTGCAAATGGCTCACATAAAGGAGTTTTGTTCGGGAAATGGGCTCCGATTAAACATTAAATCTTAAGTGAACAGTACTGAAAACAACCACAGAAGGCATGGAGGCACGGAGCATTATTTAGACAGGTGGGAAAGAGCCCTCCACAGCCACAAGGGCACTAGACGATTATAATATAATTCCCATACATGCAATGGGTTCTTTGACTACCACTGCAATTAGGATACAGCAATCCATCATATACAACATCCATCATGCTGGATCCATCCAGCGTGATTCATCTGAATGAATGCATAATTCATAAATTTGAATAGGATTTAGGAACTGGACAAAGGGAAACGTCTCTATCAGGGCCAACCTCTCACTTTACGTATCCAACTAAAAGATTGATAATTATTTGGACCGTCCAACAACACATTTTCCCTTTTCCTTTCTTTCTTTATTTTTCGGAGCTTGTGCCACTGAAAAAGCAGCCCTGTACCCAAAGCCCATAATTCGACTGGAACGAAGGCATCCACCGTGGAAATTTTTTTTTGGCCAAAACCCCGTCTTCCGTCTTCCATCAGAATCTCACACCACACATATCTCATGAACAGATAATTACAGCCCGGAGTTCCATTTCTTCTTCCAGGGCCACGGGCTTTGTCCATCATTACGGGAGAAGCTGCATTAATAAGGCGGCCTGTTTATTGACTGTGGCAGGAGCCAGGGGAACGGGGGGGGATCAATAGAGCTGTCTCATGAAGTCCTCACCATCCAACTAAGGTCATTAAGTCATAGCGATGTTTTAAAAGGGCGTGCGCACCTTGTCAAATCTGCTTCACCAGGAGCTTATGGGATGGCTTTCCGCTCACGCTAAACTGCCCATTTTTTTGTTTTTCTGAGTAGGCCTCGGATAATGATGAAGATTACAGACCTGCTAAAATGAGCCGTGCTTAACAGGGCTGAAGAGGTTGCGGCTCAAGGGCCTCCGGTGCATTTTTTACGATCCTGTGGCCGCGTGGCGATACATTATTCATAGGTTTGGATGAGCCCCTTCCTATGCAGGGCTCACGGCGTGTAAAAGCTACTTTAAACTGCAGAGTTCCCTTTCTGCGCGGCATTGTGCCGTTGGCTTTGAAATGGAGCATGCAGGAAATGGAAGGGGCGCCAGTTTGAGGGTCATCCAGCGCACGGGCGTTACTCTCACACGAGCACCGGGGGGCGGATGCTGAGAGTTTTCACATACAGCACTGACCTCTATGAAGTTAATCCGCAGCATATAATTCTTAAATGTTGAGGGAAGGTATCTCCCCGTTCTCTCCGCAGAGTGGGTTGTGAGCTGGGTTTAACTTCATGGGCACGTGTTCTGATTCACAGATGAAAAAGAGTGAAATAAGGTTTTGAATAATGGTGCATGTTTTCGTGCATCTGAAATATCCACCCTCTACCACTCACCAGTCAAGTATTTTCCAGACTCTATCCTGGGCCCCTTCATGCGAGATTTCTAAATTGCTGTTGCTCTTGGCCCTCTGGAATTGTTTGCACTTCCAGTAACAAGGGTTCGAAAAGATTTGCCTGTCAAAGCAATATGGATCTTTAAGACTGCAGTGCCTTTTATGGCAATGACCTCTTTAATTTTCTTGGAAGGCACCCTCAATCATAACACAGCGGTGCAGTTTCACACATGGATATGGCTGGGTAACTTGTTCCATTCAGACAAGCCTCTCAAACACAGGTGTTGAACTTTTCAGTTAGTGGTACGGTCCATCCAAATGCTGAGTCATATGCAGTGTCTGTCACAGTAGATGTGTCGAAGTGAATCACAACAAGGGTATTAGGATTAACAGCTGTTTTGCTGGTCCAAACAGTCTATAGTTCTGTTCAGGTGAGTGGTGGTTCCTGTGTGAATCTTATTGGGTGAACAGCAGTTGTGTTGGGATTGATTTTGTTTTAGTGAACAGTACATTTGCCTGTTGAATAATGACACTGATATTATTAGGATGAGCAGAGAACACATAATGAGTATTATTATTATTATTATTATTATTATTATTATTATTATTAACAAGTACATAATCTTGGGGTCACAGCTGTTGACCACAGTCAATAAGGCAAAGTCAAAAGTTTGAAGAAAACCTTCATTATCCAATGTATTTCTATGGAAGGTCTGGTTGCAGCAAGCTGCTCCATCACTGCGCTTGGAAAAATCTTGTGCGATGTATAACTCGGGTTCTCACACTCGGCCAGATACGAGCGTGTGGGAACGCAAATGCGGAGACAAAACGTAGAGCGGGTATCCAGTTCACTGCACCCCCTGTGGCTAGAGACTTGGAGGCGGGGTCAAAGGTCAGAGCCCTTGGCATGGGTTTTCTGGGAAGCTCATTGGGCCCAGTCTGGTGGGACAGAGGCAGGGCCAAAGGGCTCTGGGCTCAGGGCTTTGGCCTGACAAAAGAGCGTCCTACGGGGTCAAGGAAACATTTATTTGTTTATAAATTTATTTATTAAATGCTGACTTACAAATAATTTAAAGAAGGAAAAAAAATAAAAGAAAAGAAACTGTTGGATATATTAATAAACACTGAGGAAAAATAACATGATCTCAAGGAAAATAATAAAAGAGTAAATGTTACACATTTTTATTTGACCTTTCATTTCATCAGGAATGACCAAGGACATCAATATGGACTACATCAGCCTACACATCTGAGTTTTACAAAACAATGAGAAAATGGTACAAAAATATTTCAAATCAATGTCATTAAAATTCAATCATTCAAAACACACCATTGAGAATGCAATGGCATTATTAAGATGAGGTGTGATGCAGGAAGACTAACTTCTGAGAAATCCGACTGATGTAATAAATGCATTCTTCGAGATGTGGAGAACATGTCCAGTGGATATTAAGTTATCCAATGTCTGGAAATAAAAACAAATAGTCATCCTTTTGGGCTTTTGAGAACTTTTGAAAGCCAACCCCCCAAAGGGCCCTGGAATCATGTGTGCTTTTCTAAACATTCCCAATGAGTCCCTATCATCCTCAGCTGTGAGAGCCTGTGTGTGAGGTCACCGCTGTCCAAGGTGCTGAAGACCTCCCAGGCTTTGGGGGGCAACAGTTGGGACCAGAGATTCAGCCCCTGTCCACATTTCCTTAGGTCATATAGAGAATATTTCCCATCAGTTGAAGCTATGTTAATGTTGCACTATGGAGATTTGGGAAGCTCATGTAGACCACACAGATAAGTAGAAAATTACCACCAACAATAAAATTATGTTTTTATTAAATCTTCTCCCTCGACTACAGGTAAATGCAATGATTAGCTGCATACAGAAGAGTTGGTTCATGATGCCATATATTAATGCAAGAACAATTTTCAGTTTTAGTTAAAGAGAAAT
Source organism: Albula goreensis (assembly GCA_022829145.1). Classification (NCBI taxonomy): domain Eukaryota; kingdom Metazoa; phylum Chordata; class Actinopteri; order Albuliformes; family Albulidae; genus Albula; species Albula goreensis. Next base: position 4,726,026 of record CM040759.1, on the reverse strand, counting down.
TTTTTCCACCCAACCCTATTTTAAACAGTATAACAACAGCAAAACCAGGCTTATCTACATAACACGCAACACCCAGAGAAGTATGCTTTAAAAGACAAAGGAGATGCTAAACTAAGCTTTTTGTAGAAGCCGCATGCTTTTTCTTTGACAAAAGCCATTTCCTGGTAAATCGATTCCAGAGATGGCACATTCGTGCCGTTTGTCTTCAGAGAGTATCTGAGAGAAAACCGCATGCTTGCTGGAATTTGGGAGCAGTGAAGCACAAGATTTGGACATGAATATCTCATCTGCAGAGAAGGCCATATCTGCAAAGGGTGTTAGTGGAAGTGATTTGCTTTTGTTCTGCTCCATGCTTTTTCTCAGCTTCTTTCCTGAAAGAACTCACTGCAAGCTTCTGGCACATCCTTCCTCCAAACCTCAGCATTGCCATGTCTAGCCACCAATTATCCTTTCACAACCTTGCTGTCAAGCTTTAATAAAAAGCCTGGTTATTTTTCACTCCGTGATCATTTTTCATTACTCACTGAGAAAGTTAGCTCACTATCTTGAAGACCAGATAGACAACTAGCTAATTACTTGGTAATTTTAATTTTCCAATTAATATAGATACACATTTTAAATGTAATTTATTTCATTGAAAGTGGGTGCACTTGTAATGAACACTATTAGTACCTATTTTGGTATTTTTTACCTGCATCTACACTTCTGTTCTGCAATGGCCTCACATGTCTTTGTAACAATTGCTTTTTTTGGGGGGGTTAACATATTTCTGTACCTGACACCTCGTCCTTTCCCTTTCTTTTTAAGAGGGCCCTCAAATTGGTGGAAATGTTAAAACACTTCATGTCCCCTGCATTATGGGCAGCGTTATGGGTTTAACAGAGATAATGGGTATCACTCTGAGAGAAAAGAAGTGTCTTAGTATAATTGATGTGATGGTAGGAGAACAGAGGTGACTCATGGAAAATTGATGTCAAATCTTTGCAAAACTCCATCAGAACAGCAGCTAAACCCATGTCAACCTTCTCAAACTGAAGACCTCCTCTCCTTCTCTGTGTCCTTTCCGTGGAACAAGCAAAACTCACATGCAATGATCAATTCACCTGCCTCTCTCCCTCCCCCTCCCTCTCCATCTCTCTCTCTGCCAGAGTTGAGTTTACAGGTCAATGCAAGGCCAAGGAGGATCTTTTCTCTATATTAAATTGTTATTCCATTGTCCATTGCTGTAGGAGCTCGCTGCGGTATCTGTCTTTGGCAGAGTGTCTCTGATATTAAACACATTAAATGAATTGGGAAGGCCACTGAACAGCAATTCCATTAACTTCTGAACCAGCAGGGACTGGAGGAAGAAGAACTACATCACAGAAACAGATGAAATAAACCATAAGGCTTTGCCCTTTGACTTAGAAGAAAAAGAACAAACCCATTCCCTTTTATAGACAGTTATTTTATGAAGAGGACCTCTGTATGCTCTATTTTGTTAGCAGTTTTTATTTTATTTCATATCGGCGTGTCTCACAGGCCTTAATCAATTGAAATAAAATTTAATCTTAGTAATTATGTGGTGTTATTATGATAACCGTATCTCTCCTGACATGACATCATGCCCTCCCCGCACTTGGATATTGCAACATTTTAAATGTTGCCATTCACATTTAATTTGCATCACCGGAGGATGTTTGGTATTGATTGTCAGACCACATCTGTAATTTTCGCCCAGTGTGTAATGCACCTATCAGTCATTTTCCCAAAGTGTGCCTGAAGTCAAGCTGTGGACCAAAAACCCACTAATGATTTGAAACTTCAGAATATTGAACAAGTCTATAGCGGAGAGTATGTTAAGAATCAAGGCTTGGGTTCAGTTTATCAATTCTGTTTGTGGTGTTCATTTAAATCATCTATTTAATATATACTGGGATAAAGTGATCAAATAAGGACATGAGACATGTTCAGTGCACATATGTTGAAATGCTTTTGGTATTCAAAAAAAAAAAAAAACATGAACCATAATCTGACAAATATTAAATATGGGTTTAACTTTCAGAGAGTTATTATCCTCGGATTTGTTTGGAATAAATTGAAAATAAAAATAAAATATTTGCTGTCTATAAATATAACAAAAGCATGCAGAATGTGAATCAAGCCGTATCATCAATACTGCCACAGCTGTTGGAGCTGCTTGGCACAGCCTGTGGTAGCCTGCCCTGATCATGCCAATATAAAACCAGCTTAACTTCCATATTGGTTTAATTAAATGGACACTTTCATTAATTTATCCATTTCTTCCATTTGTAACAGCTTTTCATGTAAATGTGATGAACTGCAAAATTCAAATGTACGTCACATTTGTCTGCCAGACCAAATAATTCTCATGAGGTAGCTCAATGCATTCATGTAAAATCTCAAATCGAAGCTGCCAATAAAATCCCAATGCTATCGCACATCATCTGACTTCAAGTCATTCAAGTCACCTTCCATCTTGTCCAATATATTTTTTACTGGGAGCGCACTAGTTTTTTGGAAGAGTTTTTTTTTTAACAAGGATATGCATAAAATAATCTCTCTGTCTGAATGCATAATCTCTGCTACTGATGGCATCTCTTTCTGCCAGCAATTACAGCAGCCATGCAAATGTTCTCATGTCTGAGCCAAAACTAAGACTTGTTTACTCAAGCTAGTGAAAAACACTTGCATGATTATTTTTTGCATAAAATACTGCCAGACCTGGTAATTCACATTAGATAACTCAATGCATTTATCTCCAATCCATGTGGTCTCATTTTGGAGCTGGAAGTAAAATATATGTAGAAGGTATAACCTGCAAAATTCAGCGGTCCACAAGTTAGACAACATTCAGTGAAGAGTTGTGAAGACAAGAGAGAAAGACAGAGTAACCTAAGCAATTTTCTTATTATTATGTAAATGTTTTGTTACATAACATCATTTTGCTGTGCCTCATTATTTCATATTTTATTTGATTTTAAGTGTAAGATACCAGTGAGTAAGTTTCTTATACATATGTCATATAGTCATCATAATGTGAGGTACAGTCAATGCTGTGTTTTAGACTGCTATTTATGGCGTGTTTCAGCATTGAAATGATCTGTCTAAGCCATTTATTACCCGAAAAAGCCTCACACATTGTTTCGTACATCTGTATTGGATGGTGAATGAAAGAAAGCCACAATCAGATACAGACACAAACTTCAGGTACTGTAACTCTTCAGGATAGGAGTCCATGCTGTCCCTCCATACAGACTGAGGATCACAGTCAGGATGGCAGCAGTGTGTGTTTGTGCATTAAGTTTGTCCAAAAAGGGACACCGTCCAATAAAGAGCAACACCTGGGCAGACAGATAATCAGCCTCAGCAGTGTGCACCAGTGGGTCAGAAAGCTGCTGTCCATGGTGCTGAACAGTAACCTCTCAGACTTTGGGAAAGAGCAGAAGCTACTGACAGCATCCACTAATAAAATACTAAGCCTTTGCACTAATACTAATGATGTGTGTGTGTGTGTGTGTGTGTGTGTCCAGTTAAGAAGAGTTAACGCTTTTGTAAAACAGCAATTTTGCAGAATTCATCACATCGATTTGTCTCCAGATTCTTTGAATTCATCTGGAGTGACAGGAGTCTAATTGGAATTTGGAGTTCCATTTACAGGTTACAGGACAATAAAGAAACTGCATAAAAACTTTCATTATTCTGCTGCCAGTTCAGTGAGTGAGGGAGTCCCGGCAGAGAATGATTTAGGAAATTTGTTCTGCTTTGACAAGTTTACTAATTATAGGAGCAATCACATTTTCCTCTCGTTCTCTGCCCCTCGGCCAGCGATTCCAGCTTTGTGACAAAAGGAACGGCCTCTTGTAAGATCTTAAAAAAAGCGACTCAAAGGTAGTCTTTTCAGCAGACAATGTCAGCCCGTCTGAGAGTCAAGTAAGGCCAGAAAAAGCTGTAATGGACACAGCAGAATACCCTTGGGGCAACACAAAAGGAGATGGTGGTACAACAAATTGATTGAGGCGGATGGATCGACAACCCAGAGATATGCACCTTGAGTCCAATGTGAAGCACTGCCAATGTACTTTTCCACCAAGGTACTCAACCTGACATGCCTTTCTGATATGCTGTAATAGTACACAGCTATAAAAATGTGCGTACAACTGAAAGCTGTAACGTGCTCAATCATGCTGAGAAAATAGTTTCTGCCAAACAAATAAATGATAAATAAATAAATAATTAAAGACGTGAATTACGTAGGAGTTGAGTAATTTTTTTGTGAAGGCTGTCTTCTGTGTTGTCTTAGAGAATGTAAAAAAATGCATGGAACACTTGTGACATGAATCAAATGGGAGAATATGAAACAGCCTGGAGCTGCAAAAAAAAAAATCCCAGAAACATGAGTGCAACAACAGCACTAACAGTTATAATTAGGAAAATACAGGTGATTGACATGAGTGTGTGGGTGAAGGGAGGTTTGCTGAGATGCTCTGTGTGGACGTATACCTTGCAATCACGTATGAAGCCTCTTAACGGCACGGATGACAGTGGTAATCATGAGAGGGTTCAGTCACATCTTAAATCTTCATCGCTGAGAGCATTTAGCTGGAGCACCATTATTACTGGGCTGTGTGTGAAATATGTGATTCTCCTGGCTTATACATACCATAACAATGATGATGATGATGATGATGATGATAGTAAGGTATAAGTAGAATTGAAGCAGGCACTGCTGGCGATCATAGCTCATTCAGGTTTAAGCTTTTTGAGCCATGCGATGATACAATAGACCTTTGATTGTGTGTTGTGGTATTGTTAAAATGTTTCATGTTAATGACAACAATACCTTGAGTTTAAAGTGCCAACAAAACTGAATTTCAATTTTAATCTCAGAGGAAGTGAGGTAGAAAAAGAGAGTGTGGGGCTGCAGAGAAGTAGGACAATGACGGTGAGAGATTGGAAAGCCAAGAGAAAAACTGTGAGCATGGGGAAGAGGACTGAAGAGAGAAAGAGAGAGAGAGGGAGAGAGAGAGAAAGAGAGAGGGGGAGAGAGAGAGGGAGAGAGAGAGAAAGAGAGAGAGAGAGAGAGAGAGAGAGAGAGAGAGAGAGAGAGAAAGAGAAAGAGAGAGAGAGAGACAGAGGGCAGTCTTAGGTAGAGTATTGAAGATTAATCTAAAAAAACATTCAAACAATCACCTCCTGGCCCTGAAGAATGTTTTGTTGTCCAAGTGTCCGTGCGTTGTTCTGCCCAGCATACCAATCAACATCACCCAGAGAGGGGGCGAGTTCACTCACGCCTACTCTTCCTCAGACTGCTGCATCGTCATGCATTGGCATCGTCGCACAGCTGTGTTTGAGTGCCGAGTGCTGTGACGCGTGTGTGTGTGGGACTGCGTGTTAATGTGCTCCGCCAGTCCAGATGAATTATAAAGCCTCTCAATCTTACATTATGAAAACAAAACAAAAAAAAATAAATGAATTAATGAATAAAGTCGGGGCTAAGGCATTAAATATGTATCGCTGCTTCTCTCCATTGACATCCTTAGCAGAAAGCTTGGCTGTCTTGCCTGGCTCAGCTGTGACATACAGGTTCCCTTGTGGAGACGGAGTCTTCTTAATGAATTACAACAAAGTGGGCGGGGGCGAGGGTGTTCCTTCACCGTCTTAGTTCATGCAATTTGCATTAAATTTTAAAACAGACTGCTCCAAAGTGACGTCCCCAAACGTCACTCTGCACCCCCTCGCTCACCCCCAGCGCAGCCATAATGTATATCCGCTGTTATTTATTATTCATTTGTTTGCCAGCTGTCCTCATCTGGGACAAGGTTAATGACAATTATTTATAATTTATAATACATGAACAAATGTGTTATAAACATAGTATAGCATGCTCATGAATGTGTTATTACTATGTTAATAGATCATTAACAAATTGGTATAAGGTACATGTGTACTATGACAGAGAAAATGTCACAGAATGACCTGGAACATAGCAGATGTATCATATGTGGACAATTGTAAAGCATTGTAAGTAGAAGAGAAGAAAAAACCATCACTATAAAACAGTATAAAGATAACTTGATTTATAAAGAAAGTTAAAGACAACAGTATAAAGATCAAAACTGATGAAAGATTCCTGAATACACAAGAAAAGGTTTTCTTCTTGAAGTGAAATCTCAAAGAATGGATCATTTTATCTTGTTATGTTTGTCTATATTATGTCAATCTAAATTTACTTTTACACTTGCACACATACATACATACATACAATATAATATAACGATTTATGATTTTTCAAGTGATGTTTAGCATTTGGGCCATTTGCATAATCACACAGATCTAGGAAAAACACTTTTCTAAACTAAACTCTTTCAGAGAAGACTTCAGTAAGTAAATGTGTAGATTAAAGGAGAGAGATATCCTGTGAGAGCAGGGCATATGCCAGTGTGACATGGCTCTCCCTGGGCCGTGAGGGGATGCCCGGGACAGCGGACAGCTCGAGCATTTCAGTTCACAGGTTTTAACCACATCCCTGTCAGGCAGGAGGACGCAAAATGACTTGCACGAGAATAGTGCGTTTCCCAGCCTGCGGGAACAAAGTGCGTTAAAACCCAAAGAACAGAGGCGCCAGACCGCTGCAGTTCACACGTTTCATGTGCATCACTGTTTCCCTTCCCTCTGTGTTTTGTTGTTCGGTTTTTTTTAATTCACTCTGTTCATTTTAACATTTTCTGAAGTTAGACTGTATGCCTTGAACAGTGCATAAGCAGTAAATTAATATTATTATTGTTATTTTTATTATTATGATCGCTGTTAATGGTTTTGTTGTTGTTGTTGTAACTACATTGTGCTAAACACGATCGTGGTGCTTAATTTAGCCTGCTCTCCCACTTCCTGTGATGGCTTGGCTCGCCCCCAGACTGCGGGGTCACTGTAAACAGCTGCGTTACCAAAGTAGAGGAGACAAGCAAAGGAGGCCGTGGGCTCCAGGGCCGGAGTAAGCAAGCTCCCCCACGTCAGCATGGAGGAGGAAGGGGAGAGGGAAGGGGGAGGGGGGGGGGGAGGGGGCATAAGGACCGTCCTCATGCAACTTTTCCACCAATTAGTGCACACCAAGGCAATGCAGAGGACTGTACTTACAAGTGTTACATTTCACATCCGGTGATTAGTGATTAGTGAATAGTGATTAGTGCACAAAAGATTAATGATAATAGAGTAATGTAAAATATTACAGTAATAAAATACTATGGAAAGCATGCTCCAATAAGAGGTATTTGCTTTGGTTGTTTCCTTAGTGTTGGCGAATGAATATGTCCCATAATATTGAGAGCAGCTGAGGCACGATCTATGTGACACTCTTGGCTCAGAGTTAGACACCTTCCTGTTTTAATGTCTGAGCATTTATTATTGTCCTCATCCTGGGACACACTAAGGCTACATTCAGCACTAGACTGTCAAACCTATTATGCTATTTGCAGCGCTATATCCTCAAACTACCTCTTATACCCACCTTGGCCCTAAAAGTTATGTAGTAAGTTGCATAATGACTCTTGTTATCAGTTGTGACATTAATAACTCGCTGTAGCTGCTGCTCTCTGCCTTTCCTTTTTGCATGAGTTACCTGCGACAAAAGCATCTGACCATGGCCTTGAATTTATGAGTACAATTACATTCACCATATCTCGGTTTTTATTGCACACATCGATCAGGTGAGGTATCTGGGTGAAAATGAAATGGCTGAGCCCTCCAATTTCTGCTCAGTTGTTTAAGTTGTCGTTGTGCCATACAATGACATTAAATCAGTAGGTAACATTATTTAGTTTGGGCCAATGACAGTTGATGAAATGGATTCATTCAACACTGAATATGGGGGCCACTGAGTGGCTCATGGGATAAATTGCTGAGGGTGGGGGTTTGATACCCGGCTTCGCCATGGCCAGAGGTCCCATTGGCGAGGGGTTTGATACAGAGTAGGTCGGCCTACACACAACCTCCATCTCAACTTCTCCTCCCACAGCTGTCAGAGGGTCAACAAGTTCGGTTGAACATTCGGGTTGGAGAAAAAGGGGAAAAATCTGGGTAAAAATTAAAAGAAAAGCAAAACACTGCACATGGCAACATACAGAATCCTGAACAGGAAATCATCAGTGCAGCAGTGTCCGTCACTGAGTAATGCTGAGCCATCCGTAGTTACCGTTTCCAGGAAGTACATATCCATCTGGTCTGCCCTCAACCATGCAAATATTCCTGCTTCAAAGACCACAGATTAGGCATGGTGACATGACCAATGTGTACTTTTTTCACATTACAATCTGAAATGTGTGGGGGAAATGTTAAAAACAGAAACAAAATGTCAAAATATTTGAACACTGTTCAGGGCCCAAATGCTGTTGCCTTGGGCAAGCTGATCCATTGAGATGTGTTTCATACAAGCTCAGCTGAGCTGGAAAGAGGAATGAATGTTTTTCGGCAACATGATTAAAGCAGCAACCCCCTTTTCTGTCATCCCATTGATGAAACCAGAGTAAGCAAAGGATCAATTTTCTATCTACAGAGCCTTCTGTCGGCGAAATTATGGTGAAAACAAAATGCAAATAAAACTCCCTAATCTCTTGGATCCTCAGAACTTTTGAAATCTTCATTAAAGACTGTTGACGCAAAAGCTCATGTTTGGCTTGTGCGCAATGGGAAAAAAAAACAGACACAGCACAAAGAAATACATGTTCTTTTCTGTTTGAAAGGGTGTGTGTGTGTGTGTGTGTGTGTGTGTGCGTGTGTGTGAGTGTGTGTGTGTGTGTGCGCATGTGTGTGGTCAAATCTGCTTTTGTCTTATGTCTCTCCCCATGCTCCTCCACAGCACAGACATGTCATGTCAATGCCGTGCTTTACCTCTAAGTTCAATGTAAATGAACACACGATCTACGGCTTCACCGCTCTGTCCCAGTGCAACATCTCCTCCCACACTCTCATATGACATCCAGACAATGCCTGGATATCAGCTGTAGTCATACGACTGTAGAGATTACGACTGTGAAATAGGCTTTTGCAAAGCCGAGAAAATAATTGTGAGAAAAGAGTGAATGTAATATAGGCTTTATTACAAAGAGAATGATTCTAATAAGGGCTTGCACGAAATAAGAAAAATAATTCCTGTTTTATTGTACTGAGAGTAATCATACTGTAGGGTTTCTTATACTGAGAATTATTGTCATAGAGAGAGATTTATACCAGTGTAGTTTTCATTGTTCCAAGAATGATTGTAATAGAGGCTGTATCACACAGAGTGAATTCTTGCAATATAAGAGGCTTAATTGTAAAGACAAAAATGTTATTGTGAGATGATTCAATGTTCAGAAAAAAAAAATCACTGTAATGTTGGTGATGCTGTAGCAAGAGAGTGATTTTGCTTGCATTTATCTTGTGTTTGGTTTTGGAGGAGGATACCCTCCTGCAAGCTGATGTCCCACTCCAGGCGGGGAAGAGCATCGGAGGGAAATTTTCTCAGGCACGATTTTGACCTTGGGCCCTCATGTTCATTGAAATGCATGTATGAGAAGGATGTATCTGTTATTCTTCTTTTCTGTTATTCCTCTGTTTGTCCTGGAGGAACATCACGTCATGTATCAGAGAGCCCACCGTAACTGTGGTTTCGCAAGATTTATTTATTTTCTCCCTCTCCATCAACCACATTCGAGAGTGGCTTGTGAACACAACTGGAAAGACCCTCCAGGGATTGTGCTGGTTTGAGATCTGAGGCTGAGCTCTCTAACTCATTTTTCATATTTCTGAGTGTTAAGCGAGACTCAGCCAGCATGTTGTCTGCGGGTGTGAGTGATTACATTGAAGAACCTTTGATTTGAAGAATCTTTGCGCTGGCGATGTACCAGTGCAGTGTCAGAATTTCAAAATGATCACTTGCTCTCTCTTTCACTTTCTCTCTCTCTCTCCCTTTCACACACACACATACACACACACGCACACACACATGCACACACACACATACATGCACACACATGCACACATGCACACACACACAGACACACACACACACAGCTGTAGTGTGAAGAGTATAACTCTGCTCTCTGAGTGCCACAAAAGCACAGCTAGATCATTCCTCAATCAGACTGTGTCGTCTTTACTGTGTCGTCTTTACCTCATTGAAATTTCATTCAAATTGAAGAATGGCGGTTAAGATGGCAGCTCTGAACTCCTGAGCCCCCATGACTCTCATTGTAAGTCTACATTTTTCATCCTGTTCCAGTCCGACCCATCAGATATTTCATCGGACCACCACTGATCCGAGGTCAGTTTTCATGTCTTGCCTGCGGCAAAGCCTCCAGGAGGTGGATTCTCCGGGAGTGATGAGGCCACGCTGTGCCACCAAAAAGGGTTCCCTCATCTACATCTGTAGACACTTCATAAACGTAGCTAACTACAGCACCCCCCCCAGCTCTGCTGGTTGTGAGCACTGTATGTGTGTAATGAAGTCATGATCAGCTCGGTGCTATTGAAATGCTATGTGTCCTGGCATGCATCGTAGTGGCATAGACACTGACGTTCATATTTTAATTTCCACGTTCTTTCATCTTGCCTCCGTCAGACTCTCACAGTAACTCAAAGAGTACATTTTCTAACTATCTGGAACAGTAATTGCAAATGAATAATATGAAATTTAATTGGAAAGTGGTCCGAGGCACAGGTCCCACCTCTCAGCTCAGCTGCCAGCTCTTACGTTAACTTGAAATCATTTCCAGTCATTTCAAAGAAGAACTGTGCAAATTACATTGAACTGAATCTGACTCAACAGGGAAAAAAAGGGGTGAGACAAAAACCCAAGGGCTGCTCTGGATGTGCAGCGGTTCCCAACTCCATGTACCAGGTGTGACATCAGGAAAAAAAAACCCAAGGGCTGTTCTGGATGTGCAGCGGTTCCCAACTCCATGTACCAGGTGTGACATCAGGAAAAAAAAAAAAACCAAAGGGAAAATAAAAACACGTGACAATCATAAATATCACATGCATTTTGTAAAAAAAAACCACAGAAACTTTTTTTATGTAACTTGAAATTTTTCCATGTGAAATAAAAAAGCTACATGCCAGATCAGCTTTTCAAATGTGAAACTATATGTTTAATTCAGGTATCTCATGTCATTTGAAAATTATTTTGTTTGGGGTAATAGTAATTGGACCTCACCATGGGACTGGACTACTGCATGTGCACTCAAATGGTGGACGTATGCGCAGGAGAGAACGTTCCCCTCTGGGCCGTTATGTACACAGGGAAATGAAATAGGACGCTGACAGGAAGAACAGCAGGAGAAGAGTAATAAGGTCCGCCGCATCTCCACCACGTCTAGGAGACGGAGGTCAGGCGTCGATGGAAACAAGACCTTCCACCGCAGGCAACCCTCCCCACCCCTTAGCCCCACTCAGACCGTCGCCCTGCTCCCTCAGCGTCGGACACATCGTCTGGGTGATTTGCAGCCCTGAGGTTGTCCAAACACTGGCGGTGGTTAACCTGTCAAAATGGCGGGAGGAACCGCGGCCCCCAGACCTCAAGGTCCTGCCGTCTGCATATCCAGCCCCACATTTCACTGCCATGTCATAGCTAGCCTTCGCACATGCCATGTATGACAAGAAAAAAGTCAGGGGTGGAAGCACATTTAGAGGCTGTAATAAATACAGTTCTGCTGGAGTCTTCCAATGTGCCCTGATAAACTAATGTCTTCTCCACTGCGTTTCCTGTTCCATTCTCCCCAAGGCCAGTCACGCCTTCCTGCAGGAACACAGTGTTGGCCTTTAGCATGCAGAATCGCAGACTGTCTGGAACGTATTTGGGTTTCCACGCCATGTCTGAGACATGCCTGGCACCCCAAAGGGTCTCAGAAGTTTCCGGAAGATGCACTTTGATCTGTCTGAAGGGGGCAGGGAGGGAAGGGGGGGCGTGACCAGAGCTGCTGCTATACTGAAGCCTATACATTGTTTAGTCTGTGGGAAAGGTACTGGCAATGGTTCTGGAGGAGTGGCAGGCCTCTACTTGTGGAAGTCATCGGTAACCACGGAAATACATCCCTCTGGTATCTTTTTTAACCTCAAAAATCTCCTCCTCTCACCTTCCAAGGCCACAAGGAACCCTGTCCCTTTCTGTGGGGCTGTGGATCACACTGCAGTCCAGCTGAGCTGAGTATCCCCTCTTTTCCGGTGGGGGTGACTGAAACATGGCCAGAAATATGAATTACAACCTTGCCCCCCTCACTGACCCACCCTGATTTCCCATGGGGCATGGCACAATCGACCCCTGACCCTGGGGTTTTGTGGGGGTCAACGCCAGGGGTTAAATCTCTGAGAATGACCGTATCGCTTCCTCCCATAAATCTGCCCTCTTACGCCCTGTTTTCAGAGTGAGAAAGCAGAGATAAAAATGCAAAAAAAAAAAAAAAAAAAACACAGACCTGTTAAAACAATCCAAAGCGAGGCAATCTGGCCCAACATGTGAACAAAAAAAAATCTACAAAAAGCTGTGGCAGGAATCACACTGTCCTCCACAACTGAATTGCATGGTAAGGACCACATTGGTATTCCCACATCCAGTAGTTAAGTCTACATCTGTACAATCAACTGAAAGAATGTTCTCATGTTCTCTCAACATTTTCAGTGGCTGAATAAATTATCTGTATTGGCATAACTGTGCAGAATATAGAGAAAGAACAAGACTATACACTGATGGGTGTGCAGTGAGCTGCACTGGGGATTTGGGGAGTAAATACAGTGGCATCCATAAGTCTGAGACCACTAGTGGAAGTTTATTCTTATTTCTTATTACAGAGTATACAAACAAATTTCTGAATTTCTTAGTTTTTGGTATTTCCTTCTTTTGAAATGGACTCCACAAGTTTGAGCAAAACTTAATGATCCATGTTATACTTTGGTCTTTAAGTGTCCAAAAACTTGGAACAAATTACTTTAATAAATATTCATGAAAGGCCATATCTTGTAAAACATACCTTGTTTTACATTTTTCGATGTCTAAAAACTGTCTGTTTATTTCCAGGATTACATAGAAAAAAATTGAAGAAAAAGTTCAATGTGGTCTCAAACTTTTGGACCACACTGTATGCGGTGATTTTTCACAAAGGGCTGTCGGACCATTCTGTGTCTCCTCCTCTGGACATGGTTCTGAGAGATCAGAGCCTCTCTGGCCTTGAGCCTCCACACCGTCCTCTCTCTCCCACCTCTGTACTTACTACCAAGAACACAGCTTTCCTGTGTGGAAAAACTCGGGTCTTAAAAAAAGGGACTGTGATTTGAAATGACCTGAGCTTGGCGCTCTCTTTTGCTCTGCCCCCAGGGATCAGTGAATGGAGATTAAATGATTGCTGTCTTTTTTCCATTCTTCTCCTTACCTCAGATCTTTGATCGGTTTGTTGAATTGAAGCAAAGCTGAAGAACAGTATGGGTTACCAGATCTCATGCCTCCCACTCCTTGCCCCCACACACACACACACACACACACACACACACACTCTCTCCCTCTCTTTCTCCCGCTCCCTCTTTCTCACACTCACACACACTCACACACACACACACACACTCTCTCTCTTTCTCTCTCCCTCTTTCTCACACTCACACACACGCACACATCACACATTGTCTCTCTTTCTCTCACACACACACACGCACACATATGCACAAATTATCTCTCTCTCTTTCTCTCGCTCCCTCTTTCTCACACTCACTCACACACACACTCTCTCTCTCTTTCTCTCTCCCTCTTTCTCACACTCACACACACACACATCACACATTGTCTCTCTTTCTCACACACACACACACACACACACACGCACACATATGCACAAATTATCTCTCTCTCTTTCTCTCTCTCTCTCTCTCTCTCTCTCTCTCTCTCTCTCTCTCACACACACACACACACCTGCCAAAGCCGGACACAGACTCAACTGACTCCAGTTTCCTCCCATCTGGCCGTCTCGCTTGAGTTTCTCCTCCAGCTGCTGAAGACGTGTTGCACTGATGCTTGCTCCAGACAGGTTTCACCCAGGGCCTCTACCGGACACCCCACCGAGAGCGCAACACACCCAGGACCTCTACCGGACACCCCACCAAGAGCGCAACACACCCAGGGCCTCTACCGGACACCCCACCAAGAGCGCAACACACCCAGGGCCCCTACCGGACACCCCACCAAGAGCGCACACACCTGCAAAACAACATATGCCCCCACCATTTATAAATACATAAACATACCATACATACATTTGTAAATATATCCCAGAAGCATTGAGTATTTGCAAGTTTTGTCAATCCATGACTGCAATGAAAATGTTTGGAGGTATATATCACCTACATGATGCATTGTTGTAAACCACTTTGGAAAAAAGCATCTAAATGTTAAACTGGGCAGCCTGTAGTCTAGAGGCTAAGGTACATGACTGGGACCCCTGTGGTTGGTGGTTTAAGCCCCAGTTTGGCCATAGCAAGAACACCACTGCTGTTGGGTCCTTGAGCAAGGCCGTTAACCCCACATTGCTCCCAGGGGAGATTGGCCCTTGGTTAGTTAATCAACTGTAAGTCGCTTTGGATAAAAACGTCTGCTAAATGACAGTAATGTAATAAATGATCTGTGACCCTTTTCTAAACTGGATTTTTTTTTCATCAGGGTAAAAAACAGAACAAAAGCAAAGCAAAAAAAAAAAAAAAAGTTCTATCCTATGATCAATTTAAAGATGGGATTCTGGCTTTCCTTATCTCATTTGTGCAGGCTGCCACTGTCACAAGATGAACAGAAACACAATCACACCAGGTAGGAAAAAGCCCACTCAGTGTCTTTCCATCTGTCAGTGATTGCACCGTGGCTACAGCAGTCCAGCTGTGAGGAGACCTGGGATGACAAGAGACCGGTCAAGGAGCAAAATCTTGATAACAACCCTACCCCCTGTGTCTTTTCACACCCTCCCCTCCCTGCTAGCCCCCCACTCTGCACAACAGAGACACGGGAAGCTTATTACCGTAATGTCACTGTTTTATTTGCCCAGCGGACAGCTGTAAGCCAGTGAGCCTCACCAGGCAGCCATGTCGTTTGACATTTTTACACCTCCTCTCTCGATTATGCCGCTAAACTCAACCTATGAGTATTCATTATGTCGCCCTGTGGTGCATTGGGATTCGCATGCATGACACTCACCCCATCTCTCCATCTTTCTGTTGGTCACTTTTCTTGTCTTTGGCTCGACAGGACAAGAACCTCCTGAAGATTTTCAGAAAATCATGACTACATTGGACTGTTTTTTTTTTTACTTTTTACGTATCAACAAATAAACCGTAATTGAAAATGAAATCAAAGGGTAAATGTATTGATAACAGCTTATATGACATGCTGTCTTCATATTTCTCATTTCTTTTCACAGATATACACAGCAAAGTAATAATAAGTACCCATAAATGCGGTAAAATATACATTTACAACCAAAACAACCACAGAAGATTCGTTCGAAACATTTTTTGTTTGTTTTCTTCTTTTCTGTTAGAAAGCAGCCCGAGCGCAGCAGGATAATGTCACTGTTATTCTGTATGACTGAGTCGGTGTGCGCAGGACTGGAGAAGCATGCTTAGACGATGGGCATTTTAAGAAATAAACCATGTCAGTGACAGAGAAACACCACTGCGGAAAGAACAGCAGAGCAGAAAATTAACAGAACTTTTAACTCAGCTCATCTACCCCGGGTGGAGTCACGCTTTTTCGTACCCTCAAATGCATAATGTCAGGCCCCCCCCCCACTAAATATTTCACAGGATAGCATGTTGTTTTGCTGCCTGATGACATTACTTCATTTCTGTGATATGGGCAACTCTCTGAGGAAGCCTATGAGAACAAACACATGGGCAGTCCATGAGATTACAACATCACAATCTACTGCTTTATTACAACTGGACCACTTTAAAATATGGCTCGATATAGTTCTGTGCCATTTTCCATGCATCTAAAATAATTTATGTTTTAAAAAAAAAACACTATAATGAGTATTTGTATGACATCATTTCTGCCTCTATCACTGTCACTGTTTAAATATCAAATGCATACATTTGCTGATAAAGTATGCCAAAAGGGCCACAAGTAACAGGTGAGTATAGAATAGTCCAAGTAGTATTGTGGGAGGTTAGTATATGCGGCCAATCTGAATTATGACCACAGGCAATGGATAATGTGAACTTTTTGAGGAAGGAAGAAACTTTTACTGTGGACACAAACATCCCATCTGATAGCAAGGGCAACAAGCTGGAAATCTGATCAATGTCCTTCTGAAATAGTGCAATCAGGGGCTAAAGGGATTATGACTTATTATTAGTATGAGAGTTACGATTTGTTATTATTGTACATTTTTTCAATTAAATAAAAGTCCTGAATTGCAATGAGTTTCCAGTGTTTTTGCTGCCATCGTGGCACATTTTCTTCCTGAGGGGAAATAGAAGGGTAGCAAATGATTGCATTTTTCGATAATCTGTCGCTTACAGGACAGGAAAAAAGACGCATGTTTACGATTTAAAAACCAAAAAGTGACACAAAAGAACAAGGAGGTCCAACAAATGAAATCAGTCTCTTTTTAAGATTGAACTCTCGAGCATTAATGCGCTCTTGCGTTTTCCTGTGGTGATGGGCAGCAATTACTCTCACCAGATAAATCGTGAGAGACTATGCTTCTCTTCAAGTCCGACAAAAAAAAAGGAAAAAATTTCCACCGCGGCTGGCGAGATTTTCTCTTTTCCAAAAATGGAAAAGAAATGTAAACACCAAAAGTGAGATCCAAAGAATATTCACACACACACACACACACACACACACACACACACACACACACACACACACACACACACACACACACACACACGTGTGTATATATATATATATATGGAGGCACATCGGTGAGGCAGATGTAAGTATGTTGTAATAGATTTATAGTGTCGTGCTGCTGCTTCCCCCTGCCTGTTATCAGGTGTGTGGGGGGGGTGTCTTCCACAATACCCCCTCCACTGATGGAATGCCATGGAGAGAAAGAGAGAGTATGTACTCTCTGATTTTATTACTTTTTCCTTTCACATGTTCCCGCTCTCTTCCTCTCCTGTCTCTTTGGTTGAACATTTTATCATGCTCTGTGGTAAGGTCAGCTTTATGCCTGTATATTGTCCAAATCTGAAACCCATGGCTTAGCTCAAGTAAGTGCATTTTTATTTTTCTCTCTCTGCCAAGATAAACAGATTCACCATTCCACATCTTTCCTGTGACTGATTATTGCTCCATTCCTTGGCTGTCCTGGGTGTCTGAGAGTGGGGGGTTTTTAACCCCCCCACCCCCAAGCCCCTCCCTTTAATGTCTGGAGGGAGATCGGGGCCCTACATTCTTACTGTTTTCCCAGTGCCAGTGCGACCTCACAGAGTCCTGGACGGTCCAAGCCCCACACCCGCCCTTCACAGCTGGAATCTGTGACCCTGGATCGGGGGAGAGCGGCCTGTGGTTTGGGGAAGCCAGCTCTTACTGAAGCAAAAGCAGGCATGGACACACATCCATGCCTGCGACGCCTGCTCTCTCTTATGGCCTGCTCATACTTGTGTCTGCTTACTCATAGGGGTGGCCAATATTTCAGTGAAATAGTAATGGTCACAGAGACAAGGATGATACCAGACATAGCTGTGGTAAGTCATTCTATCAATCAATAGTTGCTTACACGACACAGTGTTGCACACTGTATTATTCTACTATTGCCTTATGCTTGTCTCTGGCACCTGTGGTCTAAATTGTCCAGTACGCACGCCTAATAGTTACATGCATTTAACATGAGCACTTTTGTGCAAGTTTTTTGAATTTGTCATATGGTTTTCTTTGTTCTTTTTTGTGGTATGGATAATACACCCGTTCCACCTGCAAGCCGACATATGCCTCCACCGTTTCAACTTTATAAATACATTTATTTACAAATGAATGTTTTGTTTTATAACTCCTGTCCATCGCTGACAGTGGTAAAAGTGGTTGGAGATGTAGATTACTCTGCAGGTGGTACAGGGGTAATCATGAGCTGCCTGTTCCTGCTTCTTCCTTTGTGTTTAATTATTACTGTCATTTAGCTGATGCTTTTATCAAAAGTTACTTGCAGTTCATTAGGCTAGCCAAGGGCCAATCCCCCCTGGGAGCAATGTGGGGTTAAGGGCCTTGCTCAAAGGCCCAACAGCAATGGTGTTGTTACTGTGGCTGGACTGGGACTTGAACCGCCAACCTCAGGGGTCCCAGTCATGTACCTTAGCCACTAGGCTACAGACTCAGCAGCCTGCTATCCTTCCCTGACCGTGGCAGACTGAACTGCCATTGCACAGATTCCACATCCCCAAGAAAAGTAAGCAATAGATGAAGAAAAAAAGACATTAAAAATGTCATGACTTTAGCTCTGAAAAGGCACACGACCTCATACCCACAGGAGTCAGAGGTGCAGTCCAGCAGACAGGTTGTGCTTTCACTGTCTGGGGGACAGTGGTGTTACGTGATATAAAACCACAAATAAAATAACAAAGTCCACATTCATTCGCCTGTGTTCCTGTGGCTATGTTATGATATGCTTCAGAGATCTCACACTTCAAAAAAGGTCCACACATATTTTGTACTTTGTACTAATAATAAAAGAATGTATGATAATGTATTTATTATACATGTATGCTTAAAAAGGTGAATACAAAAACAGTACCAAAAATAGGTTCTGATTAAAAGTTCATATGGCTATGTCCAATAAAAACATGAGCAGAGCACTCTTCTCTCCATGGGATTAAAGTGTACTGTAAAGTGATGTTAAAGGTCAGTTTAAATATTAATTTCAATAAAATATGTGAGCAAGTTTTATTTTTTCCTTGGAGCATACGTGGGTGAAAAAAGTGAATGATGCGTATGCATGTGTGTGAGTGTGTGTGTTGTTTGAATTTCTGCCTGTAGTGTGTGTGTGTGTGTGTGTGTCTGTCTGTGCGTGTGTGTGTGCACATGTGTGTGTGTGAGTGTGTGTGTATGTGCGTGCGTGTGTGTGTGTGCGTGCATGTGTGCGTGCGTGTGTGTCTGTGTATGTGTATGTGTGTGTGAGTGTGAGTGTGAGTGTGTGTGAGTGTATGTGTGTGTGAGTGTGTGTATGTGTGTGTGTGTGTGTGTGTGTGAGTGCGTGTGTGTGTGTGTGTGTGTGTGTGAGTGTGTGTGTGTGTGTGTGATGGGTTCCAGAATAAGCTCTGGCACGATTTCCTCTCTCAATCATTTCCCCACTGAGTGTAAATGACGCTCTGCTCTCCTCCTGTGTAACGCGTCTCTGCAGCAGGGAAACATAACCGCCGCTAGCGCTGAGGAGTGCTGAGGAGCGCTTTAATGTCTACATAATAACCACCTTTTAACATTCTCAGTGGGGTGTCAGCATCTCTCCCCCTCAGATTATGATCCTCCCCTTCAGATTTCATTGGATTCCTCTGTAACACTGCTGGATTTACAGCCTACCGGGGACATAAGCTCTGTTATAACATTGGTTACGTTCAGATGGATAATGCAGAAACCAGAAGCTTCCGCTGCAGTTTGTCACATCGCTTCATTTTTCAGGACAGTTTTGTTTTTTTTATTGATTCATCTTAGTGGAGGATAATCTTTTTTTTATCTCCTCCTGTTCTCTGGCCATATCAGAGAGGAGGGTGTCTACACTCATGTCTTTTTTATACTCCATGGAAAATTGGTCAGAAACCCCAGGATAGTTTTCGGATCAATTAAATAACTTATGATTACTCATTTGGATGTTCTGTTTGGACATGGTTGTGGAAACATTTCACTGGGTACTTTAAGGAGGCGCCAGTTTGCCAAGACTGACATGTACATGAAGCGAAATACAGAAAACACCTTTGATGACAAATTTGGTTTCCACCACTGTACTGAAGTCCTATAAACTCTGTTAAATTAACTCTGGACAATTTACTGGTCAGCTTGTATTTGTGTTTTGGGTTTAGTTATTTTAGCACTTTACCAACAAGATTATCAAACCCTGTTTTTCTTATTATTGAAGCTTTTTATACTTTTCAGGGAGCTAGATCCCACACCACCGGCTGACCCCAACATGAAAAACAATCCTGCAAAAAATCTCAAAAATCTCATATGGACAGTATTCAGAGAAGCTATTCAGAGCCAGAACATCTTGTGACAGTTCTTCTGCAATACATTTTAACACTAACCTCACCTGTCTGGCTTACAACTTATCAACAAATGAGACCACTGAACTGCATTAACTGCCATGCCAATCATCGAGTGGGAAAAAGACAGTCTTAAGGAACATTCTTCCTTTTTCTTTTCTATGGTGATCCCAATTATTGCCACATGAAACATATTTGTTTTGTGCTTTGACATGCATATTCAGTGTGTGTATCTGAAATATCAGTGGTTCTGATCATACTACTGCCTCTCGGTCTGAAAGAGGCACTAATCACGATTTCAGTTGTATCACCTAATTATTTTCATTATCAGATTAGTCAACAAGTACATGGTTGGATCATGTGGTGTTACATTTTTGCTCTCTCTGGGAAAATGTTTAACTCTTCTTGGGTTCTGCACTTCTACCCTGATGCTTGCACTTGTCTTCACGTTGTGAGTCATTGTGGATGGGAATGTTTGCTAAATGTCTTGTAATGCAATGTACCCTAAGCAATTCCTTGAAATCTTCACTTGTCATCATGGTTTGTTGGTGCAATGTATTAGAAAGCACACGTCCCCACAGGCCCCCGGTCAGCAGTGTGTTTCCCTGCAGAGGGGTAGTGTTGTGTCAGTCACGAGGATGTGCCTGTGTTTGGCAGGACAAAAGAACGTTTGTGTTAGAGTGGCATTGCTCTCACTCACCAACACACTCATTGACACGCGCACACAAGACAATGACAACAACAACAGCAGCTACAAGAACGCAAACACCATAATCACTCAGGACAGCAGCCTGAGGGGACGCTAAACCAAGCAAACAGATCCATCCAAGATAAACTGTGTGCACTTGGAACTGTGCAAGTGTGTGTGTGTGTGTGTGTGTGTGTGTGTGTTAGTGTTTGTGTGTGTGTGTGTGTGTGTGTGTGTGTGTGTGTGTGTGTGTGAGTGTATGTGTGTGTGTGTGTGTTAGTGTTTGTGTGTGTGTGTGTGTGTGTGTTAGTGTTTGTGTGTGTGTGTGTGTGTGTGTGTGTGTGTGTGTGTGTGTGTGTGTGTGTGTGTGTGTGTGTGTGTGTGTGTGTGAGTGTTTGCGTGTGTGAGTGACTGCTGTGCTCCGTGGATTGTGGACATGTGTATGTATGCATATATGAGTGTACACTGTTATATTTACACTCATATGTTTATATTCATAAAGCACCACTGGGCTGAATTTCTCAGCAGCTTCTAATCTGGAAAATCTCTACCCACCTAAGATAAATGTGTCAGTATTTAACCAATTAAAAAGCCCTGGGAAATACAGTATTCCATAGCAATAAACCAAGTGTGGCACCCATAAGCTATGCCTTCAGGCAGACCTCTGTTCTAATTCCCTAATTCCCTAATCTATTTAGGAGAAAGTAAGAAAATTTCATATGCTGGGCAAAGTATTCATACTTTTTCCAAGATTTCAATGTTTGGGCTTGTAGACGGGTGTGACACCATTGTCAACGAATGGGACCTGCAGAAGAACATCAACATTTGTGAAGTAGGCCTTTGAGAGAGGGTTGTAATGAAGCCTCCAAATAAAGGAAAGCAGTAATGGAGCCAAATGACAGGTAGATTGTCCAGATTGGTCTCCATGCTCCAAAGATCCAACAATAACAACACCTGAAACAACACCTGTGCTGATTACCAGTCATCCTCAGCTGTGCGTGCTTGCAGGTGAGGCTGCCGCTGTCCGTGGTGCTGAAACCATCCCAGGCTCTGGATAACAGCAGGAGGCTCTTTCAGGGGTCATGAGGAAGCATCCCGCACTCTCTCTCTCTCTCTCTCTCTCTCTCTCTCTCTCTCTGTTCCTCCTTCCTGTTTCTCCTCCATCCCAGGTTATTTGCACGCAGCCTGTAGCATGACTCACAATGTATTCAAGGACTCCCAAGGCTCTTTTGTAC
Organism: Albula goreensis; assembly: GCA_022829145.1. Classification (NCBI taxonomy): domain Eukaryota; kingdom Metazoa; phylum Chordata; class Actinopteri; order Albuliformes; family Albulidae; genus Albula; species Albula goreensis. Next base: position 4,703,901 of record CM040759.1, on the reverse strand, counting down.
CACATCAAACTATTAGCACAATGGATGGACTAAAGGTCTTTATCTTGTGTAATTTCTCCCGTGTTTTTCTCAGAGCTATGTGACGTCATTTTCACAGAAGTAGAATACATGACAGAAACATATTACATGGCATAACGCACAAATTTCAAACTGCAATAGCATGAACTTTGTCTTGGCACAGATATCTCCTGTATTTTCACTTAAATAATGGACCAAATATTCAACATAACGTGGTCTTTTTCTACCATTACGTCATGAGTTGGGGGCTGTCAAAACTGAGCTCAATATGGTGTAAGAATCACCTGCAGATTACAAATGCTGAAAGCGTGTGAAGAGGAATCGGGATATGAGAGGGGTCACAGTGCCAGCAGAAGGTTGACAGCTAACAGCTAATTTAATGCAAAGCAGGTAACAATGCAGTAGAGCAAAAGGATCACAAACCCGTTCTACACCACCAACCATCATGCAAACATCCACTACAGATTTTACAACCTTACATACCCCTGCAAAAACAACTGCAAAATACATCAATAAATAAATAAATAAATAAAAAGCTGAAAACAATGTTGAACTATCAAACAAATACCCTGCATCTAGCAAAAACAGTAATTTTGAATAAAACGTCCAACTGATGGAATATAATTCAGCAACATGTTGACGGTTTGATAGTTAACGTTACAACAAAAGGTTTGATGTCTGACATTATATACCGTGATTTTTTTTTGCCCTCACTTTTTTCTCTCAAAGTAAGGGCTGGAGAAAATAACCAGGGGCTGTTTGGGTCAGTTATGCTCGGAGAGAGAGAAAAACAAAAACAGGCCAAATATGGGGAGGACTCATTCATGTGAAAGAGCATTAAATAACGTCACTGTCCCGCTCCCTGGGCTGTTTTGGATAATTACGGTGACAGCCACGGCTCCACTGGCTACCCTTCCTGTGCCCCCCCCCTCCCAAAAGCTACATTTTTTACTGTGCAGTGCCTGCAGTGAGTGAGTGAAAAATGAAGGAGGCTGCCACAATGTGGCTGACCTTATTTTGGCTGTAGAGCTGTGTACCCCAACTGGAATCACCTCAGGTATTACAGAAGTATTATTAAATATTAATTTAACTTGGTTAAACTTTTATTATGTTTGGTCAAATTAAAACACTGGAGTTAGATACAGGCGTCTGTCTACTGGTGAATAATGTATGTTACATTAAAGACATTATGGCAGTTTATTGACTTGAAGAGTACATTCGTTAACCTGGCTGGGCGGAAACAGATCTTTACCTGAACATTCTACTCAGCCATCCTTCACCTCCGTATGATTGACCCGTTTCTAAAGGGTAGAGCTGAAATGATCCCTGCCTATCCATCCATGATGGTTGCAATTGTTTGGTCAGATTTTTATCCACACTGGGAGTGTGTAGGGCGTGTAATTAATACATTTTTATAACAGCTGTCTTTATCCTGGGCTGAATTTATCCTTTACCTGTGTAGTCATATTTCCTGAGAAGAGTAATGAAAGGAAGGATCTATTTTTACAAAAAATAAATCTGTAGTTTCAAAGCCTTTCGATTTATAGTCCACTGTTGGAGGGGGATTAAATTTGACTGGCGTCTGCACTGCGATGTGGCAATCAGAGTGTTAGACTGAGGCCTCCTGAAAGCAACCTGAGAAAACACTATATTCATTACTGGCTCTGAAAAGAGCCAGACGCTAGAACCATTCAATGCTGATAGCAATTTCATCACCCCTGGCAGTGAGGGAGATCTTTTTGGCTCAAACCTGAAGCTCTGCTCTCATTTTCACACGCCAGGAAACTATTGGCTTCCAATATGGATCATTACTGCGATTTCTGAACTCATATTTCTGATTTATCCGTCTCGTTTTCGGGTGGAGCACGGCGATTCCAAAAGTAAGAGAAATCATCTTCCCCGTCTCCTCTCTGAGATCTCTGCTGTCACTCTCATGGAGATGGACTTGGGTATTACCTTACAGTGGCTCTCGGCAGGTCTCTATCGTCGCGCTGCGTCTGGCTCAGAGTCACAGCTGCTTTCTGTGTGTTCCACAGAGCATGTCGTTAAACTAATTAGTGAGACTGAGGGCGTTATATTAAACTCATTTATCAAAACGATGTCCTGATTCTCATGCCCATGTCACACAATGTGTGATCTGCATACACAGGACTGCGCATGCATCAGTGTCAAAGACTAACGCTGTCGCTATCGCCCTGAAACACTTGTCAGTTGAGAATTCGATCCATTATGGCAGCCCAATGAAGCTCATGAATGTTTTATCCAGCCGTTTGATCCCTGTTTGTAGTCACCGCTAATATGTATTCTTTCCATGTTCCATCTGAGCTTGTCCCCCAATGTGCAAGAGTGTTTGAGGATTCTGGTAGTGTGCGAGAGGATTCATAGTGCATGAAATGAAGACTACGGTGTGTAATTAAACTCAAAGGACTCATAGTTAAATGATAAAAAAAAAGATCATATTATATGCAATATTAATGCAACATTAATTAAAGAACCCCAGATTTCTTTGATATCTGAGTCTGGGTAAAGTTAATTTTGTTGCAGTTTGAGGGTTTTGGTTTGCTCTCGCATAGCTGTTGCACTCCACTTGTGTGAAATTGACACCACGTAGCCAAGAAATAAACATGGAAGCCCATTAAAACAGGGCCCCTCAACCACCCCCACAATTCCAGTCAAGGGTGACAAGGTGGCAAGGAAAACCTCCCTGGCTCAAAGGCAGACATCGTGAGCAGAGCCCAGCTTAGAGGCCAGCTCCAGATAGAGTGTGTGTAAATTCTATTATAAACTGGTTGATCTATAATAGAAATGTTATATAATTTTATAAACACATCTTACAGTGTGCAAGTGAAGCTAAGGGTATGTGAAAAGTGACTCAGATTGTGTAAGATAATTCACAGTGTATGGGAAAAACTCACAGGTTAATCTAGTTCCAGAATCCTCCCTACAGAGAGACAATAGGCTGGCAATCTTTAGCGCAGCGCGGTGTCAAAAGCGCTGGCCGCGGTGAATAATGTGTTATCGCATTTCTCATGCATATTGATGAGGCCCATTACTCTTTTTTACTCACTCACATCTCAGCAGTCTGTGATCTCCGTTTCCAGACAAAAAAAAAAAAAAAAAACTAAAACAAAAGCGATTCCAAAGAGACGAGGAAAGACAAAGAGATTATTGAAAAGCAGCTCGACTCGCATCGAGCTCGCGACAGTGAAGGTCTGGCTGTGCTGCATTCAGTGCTCATCGTGAAAGAACATACTTTTCTGGAGTTTAAGCTGGAGCTTAAACTGCAATGAGCTCTGCCAAACACAGGGGCAGATAGTTGATTTCATTCATAAAGGGCTGATTGCTGTCTCTCCACAGCAGGTGGAGGGCTTTGTGCTCTCTTTCAACGTTCCCCTTAAAAAGAGGGAGTCTGTGGGCTCTGTGTGATATTACTGAGACAGTGTGTGTGTGTGTGTGTGTGTGTGTGTGTGTGTGTGTGTGTGTGTGTGTGTGTGTGTGTGTGTGTGTGTGTGTGTGTGTGTGAGTGCCTGTGTGGGTCAGTGTGTGTGTGTGTAAGTATGTATGTATGTATGTATGTATGTGTGGATTCATCATACTGTGATACAGTATATCTATTGTATCATAAAATGTTTTATTCAAAATTAAGCTCTTTGTTAAGGTGTTTTTTGTACTGAACATAAGGTGCTATTATGTGATTTTTTTGTACTGAACATTATTTGGAATGTGGAAGATACCAGCAACATGTGCAGCTGCTGGAACACCAAATCCATGTGACCCAATATAAGAAGGGTTAATCTGTTCCTGTGGGTAGGATATTTGGAGATTCTTTGTGTGGAGTTGCATTATGGAGCTTTCACAGTTTGTGATAAACAGCAGCTTTGCTTCAGTCTCTTGTGGATTGTGCTATGGGCACAGTCTTTCCTCTTTAAGCTGATATCCTGGCTTTCTTGTGTCAGCCGTCCCTTGTCCCTGTCTCCAGGCTGTGCTTGTTGCCCTTGTTTTTGTATGTGTTTGCTTAATAGCTTTCACCGTAGAACAAAAATCTCCCATTGGGTAGTTTCCTTGAGTCTGACAGCTGACTCAATAATTGTCAAACTTAGCACTGATGTGGCTTGCTGTAGTAACAGCATGGTACCACCAGAGGCACTAGAGGGCTCACAGTATTCACTTCAGCTACAGTTTACTGTGTGCGTAATGAAGAAAAGGGAGGCTGTGGATTTCGTCTAATGGCATATAAAGAATAAGTAATGACCCCCTGCCTTCATTACACATCAGAGCATCCCTGTTCGTTTGCTAATGGCTGAGGATGTCAACACTCCCAGGCGATTTCTGAAGAGCATCTTGGGTTATAATTTAAGCCTGCACTCACATGACAGTCCTGATCATTATAATCCAACGGGAGGGCCCCAGTGCGCTGACTGTAATCGTTAAGGAACCGGTGGGGGTTAAGTTAACGGAGCAGCATGTGAAGATCTCCCTCTTCTCTTCACGCATGAGAAGAGCATTCTAGAAATTTCTCAGATGGATATATGCCGTGACCTATAGCGCACAGAGCTCACAGATACAACTGAGCAGAATGGACTTCAGACAGAACCGCGGATAGCGTGAAAATGCTACGGATTGGATTCAATCTGAATTTGTCCTCATGCTACCCTTCAATCAAAAACGCAGGCAAGCTGAGCAATCACCAGAATAAACCTGTCAAATTGTGCTTGCCAAGGAGAAACAAACAAACAAACACACAACTTTATCATCTTTTACAATATTAGGCCTCCGTCAAGGGGAGGTTGTAAGGCCATTGTAATTAACTTTCAATCAATCCTGCACAGTACCCTTTGAATTGATTGGGTGAGCCACATTCTGTGAGTGAAATATGTCTCCATAGATGCTATTTTCTTTCCATTTAAATTTTTTTTTGTTATCTTTCATACACTGATGCACACAGTAGGTGTGTGATTGAGTGGGTGCTGGGCTGAGTATTAGCAGCAAATACAGGGACAGATTGAGCGGTAGGCGGAGGTTAGCGCAGCCGAGAATCTCTGCCCATTCGTCCTTAATTAATTGGGGTGGATAGTGTCATTTTTTTACTGCCGCAGTTGGCATAATGTGCAGTATCTCACAAAAAAAAAAAAAATGTGTGTGCTGTATCTGATGCACAGTGCCAGAGTGGTGGACCCCTGGGCAGGTTACAGTGAGACAGGGTGCACAATATGATCACAGCCCATGACTGCACCATAAGCTCAGCTTACCATTAACAATATTGATACAGCACAAGCACAGTTTATGATATGTAGCAGAAGCAGTTGTGGGGATCAAACAACATAAGGCTTAAATATCATCTCTAATGAGCAACGTTAAAAACTTTGTATGAGAGGGGAAGTGGGGACAGGAGAATGAGGGATGAGAGTGGGAAGGGGGGGAGTGAGAATCTGGGAAGTTTAGTGATTCCAAGCAAGTGTTAACCAAGCCACTTATCAAGGCTGTAATCCTGAGGGAACACAGTCTGTTCACACTTCTGCTTCTCAAATTTACGGGGACATGCAGTCAAATAGAAATGCTTACAGCGACCCTCACAGATGCACATGCACACACACACACACACACACACACAGAAAACACTTGCACGCACACACACACACACACACACACACACACACACACACACACACACACAAATATATTTTTCATTTAACAAGTAAATGAAGGAAATATGCAGGTCATTACAAACTCTACAAATTACAAAATATAAACATTTAAGTCAGCTGGCAGTTTAAGCTCATGGAGGTGAGCTAACCGACCTAATTTAAATGTATAGATTTTCACTGAAGCATCTTAATGACACACATTAACATATATATTATTCATGTTCTAGTTTGTGCTTCATTACTAATACATATATTTTAATTAGCGCTAACTTCCCTGTTAATTTTTCTGTAATTATGACGAAGAGAATGACAGACTTGTTGAGGTCATCACAATGTCTCTCTCCCTGTTACTCTCTTCTTCTCCCCTCTCTCCCCCGCACGCTTCCACATGTTTCCCTCCTTCCTCTGCCTCTGTCTCTTGAAATACAATTTATTTCCTCTGTTTCTACACCCCAAACATTTTCTCTCTCTCTCTCTCTCTTTTCTATTTCTGTTGTGATTTACAAAGTTGGATATTTCTATAACGCAAAATTAGTGATCACCTGTACTACCAACTGTTTGCTTTATGGATTATTTAATGATTTGCAAGTGGTTTCAGAGCAAGGTGGAAGTGACTGACAGATGCACATTTGTGTTTCCCTGAGCTGTTATTATGTTATTAATGATTGCATCATCAGAATGATCAGAAAATGTCTTCAGTGTGCATTCTGACAGTGATGTCATGGGAGCAATGCGATCACTATGTGAGCATCAGGTGCCTAGCACTGTATGATATTCCCACTGATAGCATGTGTGCATTGCAAATGTAACCACTTTTAAATGCTTTTATTCAGCAAGCATGCCTTATTACAGGATTCTGGGTCCTTTGAAGGGAAAGTGTGGCATACGTTTTTTTGCAGCATTGAACTGTATCCATTGCCATGAAAAGCGTTCAGTTCAGTTATTTCTCATTTTATGGAACTTTTGATTTCCCTGAACACTTGTTTTTTTTTTTTTTTCTATGCATGCTGACAGTTACCATGTGGAGAGGCACAAATCTACTGAGGATCACAAATCTAAAACATTTTTTGGTTCTCACAAGCATTCCTCAGATGCTAGCGTAAACATTCCCAAAACATACATTTGTTGGGCGTCCTGGATATCCCTTGAATGTGACAGCCTGAGGAAGCTGGTGGGAAAGCTTGAGGAAAAACAGTCTGAACACCCACACAGAAAGGGTATTAAAATCCATCTAAAGCAGGGCTCCTCAAAGTCCAGACCTCGGCCTGCATCCGGACCCAGCGGCAAGTCAATCCGGATCCAGCCCATACCCCATGTTATGAAAACGGTACGTGATGAAGTGTAACGTTTCCATTTTGAAATTCATTTTTCTATTGATCAATAAATTGTTAGTGACGTTGAAGATACAGTGTAGCTGGAGATCATTCGCAGCGACCCTGTCCCCAGATGAATGTGGTTTTAATGTGGCTTATAACCCTACGTTGACATCGTTGTCATGGCAACATTAACTGCTGGAGAGAGATACGGACCTTTGAGTAATAAGTTTGAGAACCCCTGATCTAAAGTACGTGAAGCAGAGGTGTATACCTCCAGCCTGCCAGGGCAGCTGTGTGTGCTGGTACTCAGTGTGTTTCAGCGCTAAAGTCAATGATTGGCAAACCAGTCCACAAGCCACAGAGAGCGTGATGGGAGAGAAGGTACGTGGCAAATTAATACCTGCATAGACAACCGGATTGGACGGATACTGGTGTTTGATTGAAGGATCGTTCAAAAGTTGCCTGTCCCGAAATTTATTATTAACAAACACCAATAAAATTATGAAACTGCATTGCATTTCAGGGTTTGTTTACATAATGTGGTAATATATTTGATAAACTGTATTATGAACACAGGGTCATTTTGTTTTGTTTATGCGGAATAACAGTTCATGCAATAGCCTGATTCAGACTTTCAAAGACTCAAGCTTTAATCTCTCATTACAGATGACATTAATAAATTAGTTTGAACAAATTAGTTGAACTAAAATTCTGTTTTAAATTTGAATATATAGTCTTCCTTTTAAATTAATTTGAAAAGTGCTTTCAGCTTTTATGAAATTATGAGTAACGATTGTATACTGGCAAGGAATAAAAACACATTGAAGCACATGTATTAACAGGTTTTTTAAAATCTATTAACCGTTCATTTGTGATGAAGTGGGTTGTAAGAGTTTTCATAAAACATTAAGTCATTTATCAAGTTACTTTATGTAACCCCACATCTATTCCACTCTCAGGCATGAAAGGTATGTTGATAATTAAAAATATTATTCACCTCAGAAAGCAGGCCCATGAAAATAAGAATGCCAGTTTAAATTAAGTAAATTAATTCCTCTTTCGCAAATCTTTAAATTGCTAAATGTGTTTTAATGGGAAAGTTTGACATTTTTTTTTTTTTTTTTTTTGGGCAAAGTTGAAGGCAGCCTGTGGGCTCTGGGACTGGTGGCTTTGATCTCCCGGGTCACTAAGCAACCCTGGAATGTTCCCTGCAGTGTGGAAGTTCTGTCGCTTCTTCTCCTTCCCCTTCCCTCAGCTTTGGTCTGAAGCAGTGTGGGCAGACAGGTCAGCTGCTGATGGCATCTGGCAGTACAAAACTGCAGCAAAGGGACCCCAGTGTGGGCAGCCCCCCCCCCCCCTCGCTCACACTCTTCATTTTTCGCACCGAAGACTCCCCTCCGGTCACTGCCCACACACCCGGCCGAAAACACAGAAGGGATGTTTGTTTTTTCAAAGGGCAAGCAAGCTGATAAGATCTTGAAGAGGAGCTGAGTGAAGCGTCTCTATAAATAGTCCTCTTCCCTTTTGTAATGGGTATTTATGGAGCACCAGGTCCCACACATGTCCATTTTCATCAAATTTATTATTTGATGACAGTTTCAACATACATGCAGCACAGCTTGTCATGCATATATACACCACAAATGCATCATTAATACTTCAATAAAGCAGCACACTCATGCACACACACACATACACACACACAGCTACAAATATCGCTCTTAGCTGCCTTGTACCTTAATTGATTGCATTAATGCTATCCTGTCCTCGCAGTCACACTTTCTGCACTGCGTGATGTAACATGAGACTACCGCGATACATAGTTAGTCTTAATAATGCAACCCCAGCTGTGCTCAGCCACGGAATATTTATTAGTACACACAGAACAAAGTGTTTTCTACAATATTTGTCAAAACTGTCTCATAAATGCCCCAAGTGGAACTGAAAATTAGTGAGGTTAATTTCCTACTCCTTCTCTTGGGGGACACTAGAGTACCTGCAATGCAGCCTATGTGGTCCTTTTGCCAGATTACATCATCAGGAAAAGAGCATAGGTTGGATTCTCTACGATCACACACTGCTTCAGCACACTCTGTGCGAGCAGATAATCCAGGCTTCACGCTAATTAGATCTAAACTATGCTGGATCAGCCGCCTGCAAAAGAAGCGCAGTTCCTGGAAACCCCGCTTCATTCATGCATACCCAGCAGTGATTACCAACTCGGAGGGAGGGAGAGAAAGAAATAGAAATGAATGACAAACAATGGCTCAAAGAGGGAGAGTGGAGCTCGGGGTGGGGTTGTTCGCGTGTGGCGGTCCAAGCAGCTTGGAGTGAAATTGGAACGCGCAGAGTGATGAGGTTCCGGGACGGTGTGAAGCACTGATAAGCAGAGATCGATTCATCGTACCCAGAAGCACTCCTGAGCTCTTTTAAGCACTGCCACAGGGACGCTAACTACGGACGGAGCTGCGATCGCCGGCGGAGTCCTCCCTGGGACGCTCGTTCGGGGGAATCGCCTTTGACTAATGCATCTTTCACTGGAGCGGACACAGGCTGATGGCTGAGGTGCGCTGTGCGGTCTATCCCCGTCCCTGGGGGATTTACAGTACGGGCTCTCCATCTGGGGTCAGGCGTGTGCTGCCAGAGAGCAGGAGAGGCTTGGAGAGAGATAAATAAATAAATACGTAAAAAAAAACCATTGAAAACCATTTAGATTTATGGGGCAGTCCTGCTATATCAGATGTTTAATTCACAATAAAGTCTAGTTAAGAGGTGGGAAAATATTTTGAACGGACTCCTTTAACATCAGCCTCCTGTAACACAAAAAAAGACAAATCATATATTAAAATATATTGGTTCCCCATATGTGGAAAACATATTTTGTTGTGTAGAGCTGGGAAAAATGCATAGGTCATCCACTGTAGCTTCAAAATGCCTGTGAGTTCCACTCAGTGATGTCACTGAGAGCTTTGTGATGTCACTGCATTCCAGTGCCAGCTCCTCTGCTGTAGCCCTCAGGCTGGATGCCCATGGAAACGCCTGTCCTCACAACACAGAAAGCACTACACATAAACGCCCGTGGCCTTTTCTCTCCTTTCAGAAAATGAATCGCACGTCAGAAGGTAACGAGCTCTCCGCAGAGCCTCCCGCTGAGCAATGAGAGGCTTTCAAACCCAACAGCCCAGCAAATTCTCAGCATGCTGCTGAAAAATAACCACTGTTAACACCAACGCTTATTAAAGAGATTAATCACGTGAAAGGGGAAAAAAAGACACAAACAAACATTACGCTGGAGGGCTCTGATTTATTACTGAGTAAGTGAATGCGGCAATGAGACGAAAACCCCCCAGGCATCAACAATGGAGGGCCCAGATAGCTCCCCATGTCTGTATGCACACATGGAAGAACAAACAGCATACAGAAAATACAAATAAAAAAGCATCTATGCTCATCTTCACTGCCAAAGCCAGATGACGAAATGGACACAATATGATAACATATTTAATCATATTTAATATATATTTTTTTCAATTAATTTTGTTTGTTCCCATATCAGTATCTTCTCAAAACAGTGGTAACATTGATGTGAGATAGGGATGTGGCTGGGTGTTATATGGAGAAGGCCCCAGCGCCCACTCACCTACCACACACTTACTCGCCTGTGTAAGGAGGAAGGATGAGAGAAAAGGCCAGTTGGAGGCTCCAGGGCAACGACGATGCCCCTGCGTGTGATAACAGCAGGAGCTGGATAGCTGGCAGGCGGAGGGGCGGTGGAAGCCGTGCATTCCAAATGGCATGCCAACGTATTCAAACAGACCAAATGAAGGGGAGCATCTCTGAAGCACTTGCTTCCGAAACCCCCTAAGGGGAATTTGGCATGCACATGCTTGAGCGTGAGTGGAAATGACATAACGGGTTATTCATGCTTAATAAAGATCACTTGTACCAATAGTTATTTTTTGTGACTGCATATAATGTTAGCAAATTCACTTATTTTATGCTTCAGTAAGGCTATTTTGTTTGACATTTCGACCACATTTCATTGCACGTTCATTTCGGCTCTGTTTGCTTGTCTGCGAATGCACCATACTTTGCATTATAATTTCTGGGGTTTTGCAATAGAAAAATGGAGGGCGATTTGAACACCTGTCACTGACTACTGATCATGAGAAACTTCCATGAAGCTCCGACTTATGTGATCAGGAAAATATTCGCAGTTCATTTTTTCCAAGGAGACCAGAGATTTGATTTGCCATACAGTAGGAGAGATTGATAAAGCATGGTATAGCTCTGGTATTCCACAGGTCATGAGAATGTGGATCTCTAAGCAAGGCGCTCACAAAAAAAAGAGTTGGAAATAGTTCATCGTGTTTAACTTAGGCGGATTCCTTTTGTCAAAAGCGGGGCAGAATCCTTGGAGGTAGGCCTTAAAAGGAAGGGAAAGTAAACACTTTCTCGAAAGAGCGTGGAGGCTTCCAGGAGTTTTGCGTGCCAAGCCCAGTGTTAATCATACGGTGATGTGTGGAGGGGGGGGGGGGTAATGCTGCGAGGGGAATCATGCTGAGGCAAACGGAAATGTTACCCGACATCCCAGCACTCTTTTTCTTTCTCATTAGTTTGTCTTAATTAAGGGGGAATCTAACAAAGGCGTTTTGGATTTGTTCCCATGGTTGGTGGGGATGAGGGAGTGGCAGGGACTGAATGGTGGTGGGGGGTTTGGTTCAGATTTCTTTTGTTACTGAGGTCAAATCTCCTACCTCTGGTTGTGAATCTGCTGCTTTCAAAGACCGTAAATTTTTATAACAAATTCAAAGTGGTAAATGATTAAAAAAATGAAATTCTGAACAAAGCTGCATTGTGGTAAATACCTGTATCATGACAGCTGAAACTGAATTTGCTTTCGGTTTATAAACAAAATTTTTTTCCCGCCATGCTCAGAAGGTTCAAATGGAGTACCCCACCTGAGGAATGAAACCTATGACCCTCTGGTAACAAACTCAGCTTCATGACCCACTTTGTGACTGCACGGCGTAGGATGTGGATGTTCAGAGTGTTAACTAATCTAGCGCCAAACTTACTCAGTCCGAAGCTATGAAAGGGGCGGAGGACAGTGACTCATACGGCGCAAATGCTTTGTGAAGAATGAGCTCCAGGCGGGGTTCAAAATGGCACTGTGAGAAAACTTTCTTTCTCACCAACTCCTTCGTTCCTCTTACACCCTTTACTCAAGAAAACAAAAAAATAAATAAGAAAAAATAAATAATTAAACAGTCTAATATAATTAAACAACTTTGTTAGCATGTTGTCACTGTAAACATTTCGCCGTTATTTTCGGGTGAATGTTCATTTGAAACAAGATGTTGAAACAACTTGGGTATTGATTTGGAACAGCAATAACGCTGTTAAATTAAATTACTTCAGAGCCATTCACTATTGAATTTCTCTGTAGGTTATCAAACAGTGAAAACCATCTCAACCAAATCACAACTGAATATTTAACCTAGCCACGGTAAAAGCATCGTGTTCTCTTTCCTGCTTTTCTTTCTCTGATTTCAATCTTCTGTCTCTTCATTTTGTTGTCCTTGGTCACCCTTTGGGAGAACCAGAAGATGAGGTTTTTTCAGATCTTTTTTGTAATTATAAGACAACATGCGTCATCAGAATTTGCAGCATTATGGGAAATCAATTACTTACTGATCTGAGCCAATCAGATACCATAGACAATATAATCTTTTGATTGGTTCATTAGAATCAGTGGTTGACAGCATTGATTGGTAACTCCAAACATCATTAGTCTTCATTAAGCCATACTTTACACAAGTCTAAGCTTTTATTTGGTATACAATTACTTCCTTTATAGTACTGATTTTTGGCATAAACATCATGCTGTTTTCACTGTTAATAAAAGTAAACATTCAAAATGTTGCTTTAATTTGGCTAAACTTTTTCTTCATTTTTTTCTTATCAGATAATTTTCTGATAATAAAAAGTAACCAGAAAGAGGTACAATCCTGTGTGGTTTAAAAGATAAATTTCACTTTATAACTCACAAAATGTGAAAATGAAGATTTTACATTTTTTGTAATTAATTGGACATTATGTATTTTGGGGATCTTTGCACTATAAGCCTAAATGAAGAAGACCACATATATACTTAATATCATTTATTTCATTTCATTATTACTATTTTTATTATTAGTAATAATATTTATCATAGTTAAAATCATGCCAGCAAACAGAGCCCAAAAACAACAGATTTTATTTAGTATGTACACACAAGCAAGAAGTATTTCAGAGGATCCTGTGGAGACACACGCCTCTCACAAAACCAGAGGTCCGCAGAACATGTACAAAAAATTATGATGTAATAAAAACCATGAGATAAAAGAATGGCACATTTTTCACTGTGTATTTTCTCTTCTTTCTTCAAAAACAGTGACACCAGTATACATTCAGATGAAAACACGTACGATGCAGACCCAGCATAGTGTGGGACATAAGAGGGGCCAAACACAGCTAATGGAGGGAAGAGGGTGGGATTGGGTGGGTCCTTCACATCCAGACGCCCCCCCAACGCCCCAATGAAGACAAATAAACATAGCTCTGTTGGTTACAATGAACCTTTGGACAGGTCAGTTGCAACAACGTCCGTGCCTTCTGAACGTGACCTCTGCAATTCCCCACAGTTCCCCTGGGGTAGTCTGATCAATTCAGGAAGTGAAGAAATTACAGACCAGCTCTCCCTGGTCCTGACTAGGTCCTGACTAGCCCCCAACACCCCCAACCCCCCATGCACACACTGTATCATAGTCTCAGAACCCAGACAGGTCACATGACAGGGAGAAGCATGCTAGTGATTACCTTGCCAGAGATCATTCTCTGGCAAGGTAGTCATTGAGACATTAGTCAGATTGTCAGAGGGCAGTTTAGAGAAGAGCAGTGTGTTTGACACAGGGTTCCTCTCACTGTTCAACCACCTCCCTGTGTCACATAGTTAATGTTTGAGACACTAGACTGGATCATTGCCGCCATGTTGCACCAAACTTCTCCGAATCCATGTGATTGGTTGAAAATACTGGGCGTGTCCTGAAAGTGGGCTGTTTTACTGTCTCTGGCATACCTATCTGTTTTCCAGGCTATAGAGGCATAAAGCTGGCACTGAAAAATGTTTCAGCAAGTGACTAAAGAGGGGGCTTCTTGATTTAAGGGTGGGGGGTGGAAGTGAGTGGGTGGAAGCCCCTTATTCTTTTTTTTTTTCTCTGCCATTAAACATTCCCTGCAAAACCATTTATCCTCTTTCGCACTTTGGCACAGTTTCAAGTCCAGCGCTGCCACTGCGGTAGAAGGATCTGTGAGTGCACCACGGACACTGAGCCTCAATAATGGACAGACCCCTATGGCAACTCTTGTCCCATCTGCGCTAATGTCTCTCCGTTTGTTATCACTGCCACCTGGCCCACATGGCCCTGCAGAGTGAGGAGATAGCTCTAAGGAAACCCAATGCTTTTTTTTTTATATAAAAAAGAAATAAAATAAACAAATGAAAAAAATGAATGAATTAAAAAGAAGTATAAGCTCTTAACTTAATATGGGTTCTTCAGCAACCCTTTGAAGATATTGGACAGAGGTTGTTTTGTGGCTTGGCTAGGCTTAGCGCAGCGTGCAGGATTATGACAGGGAGGGTCAGTGTCTTTGGTTTTCTGCGATTGCCTTTTTTAAATATGGCGATTGAGCTGGGGGTTCACAAGAGGTTTCTGTGTTCTTCTTCCAGCAGCCGAGCTGATTCCTAAACCAGTGATGCACCCTATGGTTTGGAATCGGTTTCTGACCATGTCTGTGTTGACTGTGGCTGGGACACTCACACAGTGCAGAGTACTGGCCTTAGCATAGTCCAGCGAGTGTGGGGAGGTTTGAAAAACAGGGATCTTTCACTCTCACAGTGACTCTGTCTGAGTCCTGGCCTCCTACGCCAGTGGCATTTGTCAGGCAGTTCTCCAGTGCAATAGCGGCACAGCTCAAACTTAGACAAAATGAGTCCCCCCCACCACACCCTCATCCCCACCCACCATACCCCACAATTCCCAACTTCAACCTCCCACCTCCCCCACCCCCAAGCTCATAAAGTTCATGGCCCTGTTATAGATTTACTAACCCCCCCCCACAATAAGACTTTGATCTGTGTGTGATAGAGAGGGGGACAGAAGCAGGGAGAAAAAGGGGGTGGGGGGATTGGAAGCAAGCGTGTGTGTGTGTGTGTGTGCATGCGTGTGTATATGTGTGTGTTTGCGTGTGCGTATCCATCTCAGTAATCAGCGACAATTAAAGGATCGTCCATGCACACACACATGCACACACTGGTGCATACACAAACACACACACACACACACACACACACAGACACACAGCATATGAGCTCTGAGTAAATTTACCTTCGCTGTATGCTGTGAGGCCAGTCACAGTGTAAACGCTCACAGCCTATGGCAGAGGAAACCGCCCTGTTACCAACAACAACGGATACAGATGATTCAGCCGGCAACGGGCAAAAACAACGCCGCGCTCCTCAGGGCAGACGCACACAGTTGGCCTTTGTGCCTGAGCACACACCGAAAAAACAAGACAAAAATAAAGCTCTAACGTCCGGATATACACACATTTACATATTTACCATGTATAAATTAACATTGTGCAAACAGGCTTACACAGCCATATATCATTCTTTGTTTTTATCGACACAGAGAATAAAAAAAAATAACCTGAAAGCTGACGATTGACGAACTCTTATCAACGAGCGGGTCCTGTCGTTCTCACAAGCGCACCGTGAAAGGTGAGCCCCGCAGAGAAGCAGCACCCCCTCGCCTCCCACACGCTCAGATACATAATTAATATACCGTCTTATTATCAGGCGTGATAGGGCGCCGTCTTCACTCTCGCTCTGATTAAATCGTGGTGACTTTCAGTTCTCACGCTGATATCGGTGATAATCATCACCAATGGCGATAGCGAGGAACGTACGATGTCATTCTGCTGTACTACCAGCATAGCCACCCAGCTGTCCCCTGTCGCTGTGAGAATGGTATTTAGCATTTTGATCATGCCTCTGTGTGGCCTATTACTACCCAGCCTGAGCACAGGCAGCAAGGGACAAATTGATTGGTCCCCATACTTTAAGTGTAGGTTTTCCTATAGTGGCTTATTAGAAAATTCCACCAAGAGGCTGGTGTGGTCCTGGTAGGGAAATGGGAATGATTCTTTGAGTTGATGATTTGGAAAGATAATGTGGCAGCCATGAGAAAATGTACATTTGTGCATGTGCGTGTACGAGTGTGTGTGTGTGTGTGTACATATATATATGTGTGAGCACGCATATGCTGTGTGTGCATGTCTGTGTGTGTCTGTGTATGTGTGTGTGTGTGTGTGTGTGTGTGTTTGGGTCTCAGTATGACAGGGAGAGGGGTCTGTCTGGTCAGTCACAGGCCTCATACAGCAGTGAGAATGGTTCCCCTCCTCCGCCTCACAGCTGAGCTGTGTCTCTGCTCATGGGTGGCTGGGCATCCCTCACAGGTGAATTACCCCCCACTGAAACCCCCACGGGGTTCGCTTTCCCAGAGTGCATCAAGTTCATGCCCAGGCAACTCCACTCTCTCTCGTCCTTCTTTAATCAACGTTATTCTGCTGTTCTCCCATTTTTTTCATCTTTTTTCATTAATAAAATGACCCATCTTAATTTCTCTCCTACTTCCGATCAGGTTAAATGTTGCTCTGTTTAATCCATTCACTGTTGGTGTTGAGCAGAAGCAGATAGAGCTTCAGTTTTGGGGTGGGGGGTGGATTTCAGGGTCAACAGCTGAGGTATGTTTGTCTCCACCAATCACATAACGTGAGCACTTTGATCATGTGTTCGACGGAATATCCTTCCATCCACATCCTTCACCATCGCTGTTCTCTAGTGCTTGAAGAAGTAGACCAGGACCCTGGTATCAACTCCCAAGTATCTTCCTGTAATTAACCTCCACATAAACCTTATACCCCCCAGTTATACCCTCTATACATAATAAATAATAATTTTATAGTTAAAAAAAAACCTCTCTGTGATAGGATGATATCAGATGATAAAGCTGATTTGAAAAACAGACACTCAGGAGATACGGGGTAGAATGATATCATATAAACTCTCCCTTCATATCATGTTCGGTCGGATATCCTCCTCTAGCATTTGTGAATGAGTTGTGATACTGCAGGAGTCAGGGATACATAGCAGAGACCTGACACATTCTCATTATGACAGTCTTATCTCTGCCGCCCTTACACATTTCTCTGGCTCTGCGTCGTGACGCTGCGGAGCCCAGATACCTTGTAGTTTTACGCAGAGGGATATTAAAGCAGCAGTTCAGAGGCGTGTGTCTGTGAGTGAGTGTGTGTGTGTGTGTGTGTGTGTTTCCAAAAAGAAACATGCACTCAGCAAAAGGAGTCAGGAAGGTTTCAAGGACATGTTTTTGTGTGAGTCTCTTTTTTTTATGTCTTCACAGGCAAACCAATATGTGTCAGCTCTTAGCCCAACATCAGTGCTTGTATATCAATTGTGCAAAACGTGTCCTTGAAACCTTCGAGGTGATATCTTTTTTGTGCGTGACTTTTGGCTATATTTGATAGAGACAATTTTTCAGTTTGAGAGCTTTTTGGGGGGGACCAGCTCCTTCAACTCTGATATGGGGTGCATTTAAAAGCTGGGATAGGGAGGTGTGTGCGTATTTTTGTGTGAAGTGGGGGAATGAGGGTGACAAATTGTTTGCAATTCCTCTCTTTTCATTACCCAGCTATGGGAATCTTGGTGCAAAAACTTCCTGGACCTTTTTAATTTCACAATGCCCTATAGTAATAATAATAATAATAATAATAATAATAATATCATCATCCATTCAACATTTTAACTGTATTCACAAGTCATGAGTTTCTGATATAATTTCTTCCAACTGTCCTCTTCAACACCAATGCAATCGTTTCAGTGCAGTCCTTTGGAACACCAGTGAGCACGATGTTCCGGAACATTCAGTGAAAGGGAGCCGCAGCATAGAACCTGCACCTGTGAGGGCTGGGCATAGGTTTGGCTGATCTGTAAGTATGGGGCTCCTGAGATGGCAGGGCAGGGATCTGTTTGTGTGGGGGGGCAGGGGGTGTCATAATCCGTCATTCCCCTGCCCCGGTTAGACATCGCTCTGCACAGGGTTGAGAGAGGCGGGGACAGATGTCACTGTACTTTACTGGACTTTGGACAACAATGGCAGAAATGAAGGGAAATCTGGAGCAGCCATGAGAGATGCAGTCCATGCCCAAAGATCGTGTGTGTGTGTGTGTGTGTGTGTGTGTGTGTGTGTCTATGTGTGTGTGTGTGTGTGTGTGTGTGTGTGTGTGTGTGTGTGTGTGTGTGTGTGTGCGCTGTGTGTGTGTGTGTGTGTGTGTGTGTGTGTGTCTATTTGTGTGTGTGTGTGTGTGTGTGTGTGTGTGTGTGTCTATGTGTGTGTGTGTGTGTGTGTGTGTGTGTGTGTGTGTGAGTGTGTGAGTGTGTGTGTGTGTGTGTGTGTGTGTGTGTGTGTCTATGTGTGTGTGTGTGTGTGTGTGTGTGTGTGTGTGTGTGTGTGTGTGTGTGTGTGTGTGTGTGTGTGTGTGTGTGAGTGTGTGTGTGTGTGTGTGTGTGTGTGTGTCTATGTGTGTGTGTGAGTGTGTGTGTGTGTGTGTGTGTGTGTGTGTGTGTGTGTGTGTGTGTGTGTGTGTGTGTGTGTGTGTGTGTGTGTGTGTGTGTGTGTGTGTGTGTGTGTGTGTGTGTGTGTGTGTGTGTGTGTGTGTGTGTGTGTGTGTGTGTGTGTGTGTGTGTGTGTGTGTGTGTGTGTGTGTGTGTGTGTGAGTGTGTGTGTGTGTGTGTGTGTGTGTGTGTGTGTGTGTGTGTGTGTGTGTGTGTGTGTGTGTGTTTCCAGCGTCACTGCGCTCGTAAAACACCCCAGAGTTTTGACACATAAGTCAGGTATGAGCGTGAATCAGAGACCTGGTCTCTTTCTGTCTGTTGAGGTTTGCGTCACATCGTAGTCAATGTGTGAGTGCATTCAGCTTAAATGTGTTCTGGGTAATGTGCACGTGTGGGCGTGAGTCAGCGCCGAAACATCTGCATTACAACCGAAACACGATTAAAATTGTCCAGCTGCGCAGCAGAGCTCCCACAGTAGAGCAGAGCTGCAGACACAGCTGCGCAGAGCTGCAGACACGGCTGCGCAGCAGAGTTCCCACAGTTCAGCAAAGCTGCAGACACGGCTGCGCAGCAGAGCTCCCACAGTGCAGCAGAGCTGCAGACACGGCTGCGCAGCCTATGCTCCTGCAGACACACAGAGATGACCCTGCGCAGTCCTGTCAGGACCTTGGTCACCGCACTTAAGCTGTCACTTATGGGTCTTTAGCCAGCCATGTCCTCATCGACTGGGGGGACCCATTTGGGCCCAGCTCAGATGCCCAATCCTGGGCCTCCACCCCCCAGGGCTCCCTGGGCCGGGGGCTGGGCCAGAGCAGGTGAGGGCGAGGTGGGAGTGATGTTCAGGGAGAGTGGGGCGAGGGGGGAGGGGAGCACAGCTGGCACCTGTTACTCCAGGGCAGATGGCGGGCCCTCTCAGAAGTTGCTCTCGGCACCCTCCACAGGGCTCTGGCTGCTCTGCACCCTCTCCTCCATACTGATGTTCTCGGTGAGGGTGCTGCAATTGCTGGCGCCCTCCTGTGACGGGTCGGGGAACAGCAGGTGGGGCTTGCTGGCCTTTCCGGTGCCATTCTGGCAGCTGCTGGCCCCGCGTACCAGCATGCGGCTCTCCTCGGGGGCATCGGCGGAAGGGGGGTCGTTGGGGTGTTCTGGGGGTTCGGGGGCTCCGGGGGGTTAGCCGCCAGGCTGCCACTCTTCACATGGGGTGTCTGGCTGTGGGTGTGTCTGTACTCCTCCTCTATGTCCTTCCCCAACTTCCACCTCCGCCAGCGTTTCAACATCTCAGATTGCACCTGCACCGAGACAGAGGGAGACGGAGACAGGCCTTAGCTCTCCTGTGAGGGATAGTAAAGCTATGCTGTATTGTAATTACATACATTTTAATTATGATACGCTATACATGTTTGGGAAATAGAGACAGAGGATGATGGGCAGTGGAAATAAATTGGATTTCAAAAGTCAGTGGAAACGTGTCGGGAAACGGCGGGAAACGTGTGGAAGAGTGAGGGGGAGTGAAAGAAGGAGAGAGAGAGAGAGAGAGAGGGAGCAGGCAGGCTTCTGAATCTCCAAATAAATCTGCAGAGAGAGAGAGGGATAAAGAAAGGAAGAGGAGGAGATCTGGAGGGATGAACTAGTGAGGGAGAGAGAGACAGTAGAAAAAGATGGAGAAAGAGTGGAGACATGGGGAGAGAGGGGGCAGAGAGAGGAGAGAGAGAAAGAAGGGAAAGGCTGGAAAGAGTGAGAGAGAGACAGATCATGTAAAAGAGTAAAGAAAAATGGAGAGTAAAATGGAAGGAAGAAATAGGGGCTACGGAATGCAAAGCATGAGAAATGAAGTATCAATTTAAGAAACATGTATTGGACTGATTTTTAAAAAAATACAGTAATTAAATTGACAAAAGTGAACAGATGGATGGATATTTTTTTCAATTACACTCAGACTGAAATTAAATTGAATTGAGAAATGATGCTGATGGCCAATCTGAAACATACAAGTCTTTTAATTATTTGTTAGAGAGGTAACAGACGGGTTTACCCCAGGGGTTTTGGGATCTCGCTAACATAAATGCATGTTCATGCTTTGGCAAGACTTTGTTTGCTAAAACAAAAATCAGGCCAAGTGTGGAAAAATAAAAGCATGGATTAAATACTACTACTAATAATAATAATAATAATAATAATAAGGTCATATAACAATGTTACATAACAATTATTATTGTTATTGTTATTATTATTAACAATGATAAATAATGATGAGATTCATCTTGACACGTAGTTTAAAATGTACGTGAAGTGAATCATCTTCCTCAAAGACACAAAAGAGCAGTGAAACTTCTGGTCATTTGTCTTCCTCATTAATCTCTGGTCCCAATGGGTGGCTTTGGGTTTGGACTAAACACTTGGGTCCGGTGAAGGTGGACACTCACCTCCTTGTTGACGAAGCAGTACAGGATGGCCACAAGCAGACCCTGCGAGGAGAAAAAACAGCTGTGCGTTTAGAGTATATGCATTTTGATCAGTGATTTGTGTACATATATATATGTGTTTTATGGCTCAAAGATCGGGAGGGGGTGACCTCTGACCTGGAAGGAGTTGAAGAAGAGGTTGTAGAAGAGCTTGATAAGCCGCAGGGACCCGTTTGGGGTGTGGTCATCTGTCACGAAGATGAACAGGACGACGTGGATCCCCAACAGCGGGATGAGGGTGAGGGTGGACTTTGCCAGTCTAGAGGGAGAGACAGAGGGGGTGGGAGGGATGGAGGGAGGGAGGGAGGGATGAAAGAGGTAAGAACAGACAGAAGAATTTGGGGAGAGCGGCAGAGGGAGGGGGAGAGGGGCAGAGAGATACAGGAACAGAGGTAGGAGAGAGTGGGTGAGAGAATGAGAGAGGGAGAAATTGAAAGAGGGAGAGAGTGAGTGGGACAATAAGATGGAGGACAGGATGAAGGTTGATAGAGGAAAGGGAAGACAGAAAAAGGGCCAGTGTGAGCAGGAGAAGAGCATCGGATTAGGGAGAGGAACTCCACCCACACTGTCTATATGCAGAAGGGTACAGCACGTTCCCCACAGTGGTGTCTCTCTCTTACCGGAACTTATAATCTGTGTATCTCATCTGGTGAGCCTTTAGCTTGGACATCAGGATCTTGATGATGCGGATGAAGATAAAGAAGTTCACCTGTGCGGAGGAAGAGGAGAGAGGAGTGTGGTGAGGAAGAGGCTCTCTCAACCTCTGCCCAGGGGCACACCTGCGCACTCCTGAAGTGGGCTTGAGGAGAGACACGCCCCTTTGTCGCAGTTACTGTCGGAACGATACAAACGAAACATTCTATGTTGTCCATGCTGATTTCATTAAGATGGGTGTTACAATGAGAGAGCTAATTTCACAGCAGGTAAATCTATATTTAAAAGCATTAAAAAATTTAGAAACAAAATCATTAATCGTGATCATGGCAATCATTCTTGCTGACTCAGTTGTTCTCTTGGTATTTTCCCATCTGGAAAATGCTCATTGGACATTACCCTACCAAGTCTGTTAGCTAGCTGTCAAATGTTAGCTAACGTTGGCTAATGACCGTTACTTGAGCATTTGTCAGGGTTTTGTGATATCCAGTCTCTCGATCAATAACTGTTATTGAACGTATGTATGTAAATTCATTGATTATTTTTGTCCTTAAGCTTATTTTGGTTTTGTTTCTGTCTTATTTTTTTATTCTTTACTGTCGGCAATCAATGCTGACCTTGAAGCGTGTGGACTCTCTGGCCAATCAACGGCCTGCAGTGACACTGTGGCCATCTGGGGGGGAGATCGGAGACTGACACCCCCACACTGTAATGGCACGGTGAGGCAGAGTACATTCAGTCACACTAACCCCCCCACACACACACACACACACACACACACACTCACACACACAATAACATCAGAAACAAGCCGCCAAAGACTTCTCTTCTTTTTGAGGTTCTGCCACACATGGTGCTTATACCGCACTGCACTGCGCAGATCTCCTTTCAGAGCACACAGGAATTCCGCTCTGGACACCGAGCAGCTACGTCTGCTTCACACCGAGCCGCTCTGCAGAGCTCGAGGAAACATCGAGCGCCTCTGCTGAATGTGAATGTGGGGGTGGGAAGAGTGTGTGTGGGGGGGTGGGAAGAGTGTGTGTGGGGGGTGTGGAAGAGTGTGTGGGGGGGGTGTCGGGTGCGCTTCGCAATGAGCGGAACGTTAAACATAGCACTTTTTCTGTTGCACTGCCTGGACTTTTTGCTGCACATCAGAAAGTAGATGAACACAATGAGCAGGACTGTTACGCATCAAAGGGCTCTGCCACACAGAGAGGACTTTGGCCGTGCATTCAGGCCTTCTGATACATGTGCCGGAGGGTTGTGCTACTCTTCAGGAGGTCCTGACGCATATGAATGAATTTGGCTCCATGTCGGTTAGCTCTGGTGCATGTGAAAGAGTTTACATGTTAAAGATCTGACACAAATGCATTTGATGCAATTGATAAAGACTGGACTGAGCAAAGAGCAGTGCGGGTAGAAAGGAAGAGGGAGAAGGATAGAGTGGTAGACAGAGAAGGAAGAGATGGATGACAATGAATGTGTGAGGCAAGAGGGGAAGAAAAAGAAAGAGAGTGAGATGGTGGGAGGAAATGACAGAAAATAGGGAGGGAGAGGAAGGGAATAAGAGTGTGTGTGTGTGTGTGTGTGTGTGTGAGAGAGAGAGAGAGAGATAGACAGAACGAACGCCAGACAGAAAGGAGTGTGGAGCGGTATAAGCTCTCACCAGCACTGCGAACAGGATGGGTGAACGGATTATCCACCAGTAGCCCATGTTGATGTTACGTTCCCAGCACCTGAGGAGGAAAACACAAACAGCTTATTGTGAGAGAGAGTGGACACTACCACACGCATACAAACTTCCACTTCCACTCCGCAACATGCAAACGACCATTCCACCATCGCCACCAATTAACTTTGAGAGCCTGATCACTAAAGCATATAGTATGCGCAAAACTGTTTTTCCAGTCACAAATCATGTCACTGAAATTGCATGTGCAAAAAATTTACCATGTGCAAAAAAGGCTTTCATAAATCTGGTCGTAAGTATTATAATATAAATATTACATATAAATAGGGAATCACATTCATTATCACATTGCCCAAATAACAACTGAATCATGTTTTTATTAAAAAAAATAGCTGGTATTGGAATGGCATAGCGCCAGCTAACTAACCCATGACTAAAGTTATAATATGTTATATAAACTCAGCAAAACATATTATAAATATATGGTATCTACATGTAGAGGTTGTATAATAATAATTACATCTTCTTAATGCATGTACTCAGCTGATGTTATACATTATATATACGGCAGTGGGAATTGTTTTGGAGACCTTGACACTGCTGCTTTACCTTCAGGGAGGACTCTCAGTTATCTGTAAGTAGGCTGTATATATGTATGGTGTGTGATATCCGAGCTGTGCGAGCAGCCCTGGAGTCTGAACGGTGAGGTCCGTGATTATGGTTGTCACAGCGTTTTCCGTGAGCCTGTCTCCACGCACGGCTCCAACCCCCACCGTGGGCGTTGACGTGCGACGATCGAAGAGCAGCGCTGGGCCTGGCCTTCGCATAAAGCCCACCAGACACCTGGGCCATTACACGGCGGTCAATTACTTATTTATCCTTTTCCCGTGCATCTACCATTTTATTTTCCCCCTTCACACGCCCTCGCACGGCTCCCCGCCCTCACGCTCGTAATCGTTAACAAACGTGGATCGGAAAACATCCATCCAGACTGTCTCGTGCAGCTGATGCCTCGCCTTAATCAAATTCCAGAGCCTCACGCTCTTCTTTATTTATTTCTTAAAGTCATTCAACCGATATCACTTCAGGGAGTGAAGGGGGATGGGGGGAGACGGAAGACCGTTTAAAAAAATGAGGAAAATTACCCATTACCCGCCTCCCGGTTTCTCGCAGCTCATTTCAATCTGGAAATCGCAATCTGTGAAATTCAATCATGATGAGGAGGATGGCGCGCTCTGCATTTTGAAGCACCTGGTTTCGCCCTGCGGGTGATTCGGCTTCTGGGAATGTGCAGGTGGGACAACTCATCCTGAAGAAGATTTTGAGTTCTCAGAGTTGGCTCTTGACAAATGTTTCCGAAAATGTTTGATGGAGATTTTGGCTAGATTCCCGATGCAAAAATATAACAACATTACGTGAAAGTTCATAAAATTATCTGTTGGTCCAAATAACTTCTCCTAAAGTTGCAGATACATTTCAGTCAAATGACATCAGTCAAATGACATCTGTCTAGAAACTCGTATGCATTATCATGTCACAGGCTGTCCGTGTCACTTCCTGCTTTTGGAGCGTTTCTAGGGGTGGGGCTGGGGGGAAGAATGTCACAAATTTTTCAGAAGACCACATAGCTCCACTCATTGGCCCACCCGTTGATCCTCCCACTTGAACTATCGACCACACAGGCACTGGCCGTGACCAAGAGCGTCCTCGTATCCCTGTGACTCTCACTCCTGAGTAGACAACGGGAGGGTTGTGCGCACCCTGTGAATGGGGCCTTTATTCAGGTGGGGTCAGGAGCTGCGCCCCTGGGGCTAGCTCATGTAAAGACCCCTCACATGTACAGAATCTACCCCTACATGTGAAAAGCTACCCCCTGCCTCCCACCCTGTGAGGGCAGATCACTCACGGAGTCTCATGTGTGACTCTAATTCCGCTGACTCTGCGTTCCTCTTTTGTAGCTTGTGATGCAGAGTCATCCTGTCAGCTGAGTGTTCGAGCTGTGGGGGAGGACATCTTAGGTCCACAAAACCACCTGGGATTTCAAACTTCTGTGCATTTTCTTTTCAACAAAGATTCTGTGAGAGACATTTTCAGCTTGCCTCGTAATTGCCCTCATGCTACAAAAAGCCAGCTGGTATAAATTGCCATGTATGGGCACATATTAATACAAACGCATACTGTTGTTTGGAAATGTATCATACTGAATATAGTATTTATGTTTGTGATATTGGGAAGTCACTCTTTGCTGCTGTGGTCTAACTTCATCATAAAACTTGCATTGTTCGCAATCCACCTATATGTCAGCAGCACAACTAGACTGCTTTCAACCGTATCGGTTGCCAATGTTAGCAGTTCTTTTTTTTAAAGGTTGCCAGGCTTGGTTGTAAACTCTGGGGACTAGGACAGTTGCATTTGTCAGTTTGTTTGAGATAGAAATCTCTGTTTCAGCTACACGACCTATCAGAGACATGCGTCACGAGAACTGCATGCTCAGTGAGTTTATTTTTTCGGAGGAGAGCCAGAGAGATTTTTGTCTGAACAATGCCTAAATCTCACTGCTTCCTCGTGTGTCAAGTGGTAAAATAGTGTAGGGGTGAAGAACCTAGAGCTGTAACCAGAATATTTTGGATTTCATTCTCACACACTTTTATGCTCTTGAGAAATATTTTTTACATTAATTACTTCTATAACTACTCCGATATATATCCTCTGTACAGGATTATCTGATAAGAACATTAATGAAACAACATAATCAATCTGATGACCCTGTCCATGAAAAAGGAAAGAGTTTGCAGCTTTATTCTGTGTTCTTAACCAACAAGTAAAACATCAGTAAAAATGTTTCAATTTCTGGGAGAAAAAACCGTCACAAATTAAGCATTCAACTCCAGTGAGTCTTGGGAAACATGGCACGAATACAACCTCGTCGCTACACGCAAAAGTTATTTTAGTTTTTGGAACATCGTAAAGTTTAACATGAGCATCACTGAGCAAAGCACTTATTTTATTTAGTTATTTATTTTTTTGGATTACATTGTTTTAATCCAATGCCTCAGAATGCGTTGTTTTATGGCAGCTATGCGGAGGAAACTAAGCGGAACGTGTGCACACACCGGTGTACCGCAACTCTTTTTGTTACGCGGCAGCAAGATCTGTAATCCGTCC
>CM040759.1:4632214-4672214 GCA_022829145.1 Albula goreensis | reverse complement strand
AGCTGAGTGCTTTGTCCCCAGGCTTAGCCTCTGTTAGCACCCTGTAATCACAAGGGTTTATCAAACAAGCGACCGTTCCAGTCAGGCAGTACCGAGCAGAAAAAGGAATGGCATCCAGTGCCAGTGAGAGCATCTCTAATGAGCTCTGAGCTCTGACGGGACAGACATCGCCATGGCAAACTGGTGGCCAATTCGATTTGGAGAGAAAAATGCAGATGGTGGGTGGAGCGGCGAGTGAGAGGAGCTGGATGCTGTATCGATTTCTCGGTGTTAGAGAAATGCATTTAAACCCCCTGCCCCGCACTCTCAATCCTCCGTCGCTCCCTGGTCACAGTCTACAGAGAGTAGCTGCTCCCCTGTAGTGAGTTACGACTCTCTGTTAACACAAATCTCATTCAGTTCACATACTAACCTGGGTGGAATCATGTGCAAATAGGATAAAAGACTTTAGTGTTGAGTTGCGTTTAGTTCGATGCAAAGACTGAATTATGCAGAAAGATCAAAATCGAGACCAACAGAAACGATAAGGAAAACATCTAAAAAGGGCATTTAGACAGATAATACATTTCTAAAGATTACAGACAATTTAAATAGTAAGAAAATATTTGTGCTGCTGTTCAGAAAAGAAAGTCATTTTTAATATGATTTTACATTATGACTAGTTAGTATTTGTTTGGCAAAACTTTTCACTGGTACACGAGTGTGTAATACTTAATATGGCAAATAAAGCAAATTAATCTGGAATCTGAAATGAAATATTCTGACCATTCATATGCCTCAGGTCCCTCTCTGTACAGGTGTTTTTTTTACCTGAACTCCTCCTCTCTTTTCTGCACAGGTGTCACTTACCTGAACCCCCTTGCAGGTGTTACTTAGCTGATCTCCTCCCCCACTCTCTCTGTATAGGTGTGTTTCTTGCATGCACAGGTGTGTTTCTTACCTGAAGGCCACCAGGATGCCGAGCGCCAGCACCAGAGCCCCAAGGGACAATGAGTACCCCACTGTGTACATCGCCCTGAATTTACTGAGGATCATCCCATACTGCTGCTGAGAGAGGGAGGGAGAGGGGTGAGAGAGAGAGGGAGAAAATTAAAGGGGGAAAGAGTGGTGAGGGAGAGGGTAAGAGAGAGAGAGTAGAGGGGTGAGAGGGAGAGGGAGAAAATTAAAGGGGGGGGAGAGAGATGGAGGTAGAGGGGTGAGAGAGAGAGGGAGAAAATTAAAGGGGGAGGGAAAGAGTGGTGAGGGAGAGGGTAAGAGAGAGAGGTAGAGGGGTGAGAGGGAGAGAGAGAGAGAGAGAGAGAGAGAGAGAGAGAGAGAGTGAGCGTGAGAGAGAGAAGGAGCAGAAGGAGAGAGAGAAAAGAAAGAATACCAGAAAGAGGGAAGGAGACACAGGAAAAGAGAGAAGGGAGAAGGGGATAGGGTGAGTGAGAGACAGAAAGAAGGAGGGAATGAGGAAATAGACAGGAAAAGAAAGAGTGAAAAAAAGACAGTGAAAAGTAAATTGTAACTTAGTGGATGCCAGCGGATGGCGGTCACAGCACCATAGTAACCTGCCTGTGGGCTCAGACCATAAGACAGCCGTGCTGCTCACTCACCCCACCCCACCCCACCCCTGCCCTGCTCAACACGCTCAACATGGACTGTAACGCAGTATGGTTATGTGACCTTCAGCCCCTAAGTGCCACTGGTCCTTACAATGTAAGTAATACATTTTAATTAACAGTATGAATTAAAATAGGGTGAGTTTTTTTTTTTGGGCACAATTATATGAATATGTGTAACTAGCCTACATTGTGTTTCCAAAAAAATCTTCAGTCTGTAAGGAAAGCATAAAATCCCGCACAAGAGCTGTAAAAACAATAAACAATTGCCCCATTTTCATGCCTGCCATTACCACGATATCCAGGGCACCGTTTGACTGAGTAAACTGCGTGTACTGTTACCTGGTCCTGATCGTCTTGGTCACATTGGGTGGTGTTCTTCGGACCCCACATCCCGTCCGAAAACCACAGAACCGATACACGTGGCCCTGATGGACTGCAGAACAGGCACAGTGTTGGGAGGTTCGTGGAGAAAGTGTTACTATTGAACTAATGAAGTTAACATGGATTAGTTTATGGGTGAGGATGTGGATATCGGGGCAGCTTTGTAGTGTAATGTAATCCAATAATGTCATTTTGCAATCATTTTTTTGGGGGAGGGGGGTGGGGTGGGATTTTGGGATGAATACAACTGCTTCATTTTTGTAATGTGGTTACATAACTTAGCCAGATGTCATTATAAAATAACCAGAATACATGAATTCTGCTACAAGCCAACACTAGAACACAAACGTAACACAAACACATGCACAAACATACACTGATACAGACTCACACAGGGACGTGCATATGCACACACACTATGATCCCTGGGGTTCACAGGTACACACACACACACACACACACACACACACACACACACACACACACACATTCAGAGAGACCCCTAGTGTGAAACACAGTCCAGTCTATTACATACACATCACTAACCCCCCCCTCACTGACCTCCCCTACCTAAATTCAAACTCAGTCACCCTATGACAGCCCACCCATAAATCCCATCTTTGGCCCCCATTTCAGTGCCACAGTGGAGGATTCACACTCCGCAGTTAAAGACC
The DNA here is from genome assembly GCA_022829145.1 of Albula goreensis. Classification (NCBI taxonomy): domain Eukaryota; kingdom Metazoa; phylum Chordata; class Actinopteri; order Albuliformes; family Albulidae; genus Albula; species Albula goreensis. The sequence continues at coordinate 4,669,555 of CM040759.1, read as the reverse complement.
CCCCAACCCCCCTGTCCCTTGACCCCTCCCGCTCGCCTGCCTGCAAATCAAACTTTATGGTGCCTTTTTTATGTCCTCTGGTTAAAAGACCAACTGATTAAAGGAACAAAATATAAACGTCTGGAACCCCTGCCTCTCTGATGTTTCCCATGTGCCCTTTCTCTCTCTTTCTCCATCTCTCCCAGTGTTACTCCCCATTGTTCCCTCCTCCACCCTCCTGATTCGCCATGGTAACAAAGTTTTTCAGGTCCACTCTCCAGTAATACTGCCCCACATCTTTTGATTGTCCTTTTTCAAACACCATTAGAACACAATTTTTTCTCCATTCCCTAAATCGTCACTCATTTTATTCATATTAATGGCACACCTCTTCCATTGCTGCTCCAGTTCTTCCTCCACCCAGAACTATTCTATTCCATCACAAACACTCTCCTCCTAGCTGCACCCTTAGGCCCCCACAATCTCCACCTACCCCTCAAACCCAAGCCCAAGATCCTAAAAACTACAAGTGCATTTAAAAAATAAACCACTGAAGATATATTGATGTCAATTACTTATTTCCACCATGGCCCTTCATCGCCCCCCAAACGGTCCAGACTCTCACCTTTGTGGTGCCAGGGCAAGTACCAGGGGCAGGACACATTGACTGTGGTGCCCAGCTGCCCGTCAGGCCAACAGGCATAATTGTCGAAGGTTCGGTTGCAAACCACACCTGAGAGGGAAAGAAAGGAAGGGCACACAGGACATCAGGAATGTAGGGCACTGAGATGAGTTAGTGTCAGTAAATCTGTGTATTTAATAAATAAAAAAAAAACATTCATTTGCAATCCATATCTTTCAGTTAAAATGAGATGGATCTCATGCATCTCATTTTGAGCAAAACCTTGGTCGCAGGCTGATGACATCATCAGGCAGCACTTACCTGTGGTAGGCAGTTCACTGCTGATGTTGTGGGTACACTCGTTCTTGTAGAGCATCCATTGTTCCATCAAAACCTTCAGGATTTTGTTTGAGGATACCTGCGGCAAACCAACATTAAAATTCCCCATACAGAAACCTTGTCACCGTGGGTTTAGGTCACCGTTGCTGGCCTTGTTACTGCAGGTTGTCGAACCCCGCACCCCCACCCCTTAAGGATTTATCTGTGTTGGCACCCCATCGTTCAGGGCACTGTCCCAAAACAGCACTTGCTCTGGCTGTGACTCTGTTCTCTGTTTATTTTTTGGGAGCTATGTCTGGACGGCGAAAGCATAAACATGTCCTGTGTTTTAGACACGGATGATTCACGACATGTTATGGGCCAAGCTTGCAAGACAGTAAAGCAAAAAAAATTGCCACAAGCTACCAGCTGGTTAAATCCATATACGCATGGAATACTCTCGCCGGTTAATAATTTATACATACAGTATACTCCTGCTTTGATTAACGGCACATAGTCGGCATTAAAAGATAACGCATCTTTACTGTGTATTCCTTAGAGGGTCACGGGTTTGTAATTGGTGGGAATACTGCAACAACTGCTCATGTGGATTCCTGGTGGGTCTAATTGGCAAGAGCTACTGTTCATGTATAATTGATGTCATCGCCCTTAGGAGCACCGAGAGTTGCTCTTAAAGAACCCCCACACACACACACACACACACTCAAGTGCTAAGTCTCTCTATGAAACTGAGATCTCAGCTGATTCGACATTCACAGGAAATGACATCAGCTGCTCTGCCTCATCTGGGGGGGTCGGGGTTGGAGTTGGGCGGGGGGAGAGAAGGGGGGGCAGGATGTAAGCTTGGTCATATTTCATGCAGGTGTTTACAAAGGGAGAGAGAAGCAGCTCTCCTCAGGTTAGGGTCACTGCGCACTGAACACTACACACGGTGTGTGTCTGGCGCCCTGGTTGGTTTGGGAGATATACGGGGGTCACATATTATGCGTTAGCTGCAGTCAATAGCCATTAGCCATCAATCAATCGATAGCAATCGATCAGAAATCAATCAAACTGTTTGCTGAGTAGCCACAGGGTCTCTGCAAGGTACCTTCACCCTGTTCTTACAGATTCACAAAATCTGCAGCCTGATTTCAAAATCATTGTGTGAGCATATGTTTGTGTGCGTGTGCACAAGTGAGAGTAGGTGTGTGTGTTTGCATACAGGATGTATGTGTGTGTGTGTGTGTGTGTGTGCATGAGAGAGTGGATGTATGTGTGTGTGTAGGTGTGGTGTGTGTATATACAGGATGTATGTGTGTGTATGTGTGTGAGCATGAGAGAATAGGTGTGTGTGTGTGTGTGTGTGTGTGTGTGTGTATGTATGTGTGTTTGTGCATGAGAGAGAGCAAGTGTGTGTGTGTGAGCATGAGAGAATAGGTGCGTGTGTGTGTGTGTGTGTGTGTGTGTGTGTATGTATGTGTGTTTGTGCATGAGAGAGAGCAAGTGTGTGTGTGTGTGTATATACAGGATATATGTGTGTGTGTATGTGTGTGTGTTTGCAGTGTGTTTGTGTGCATGTATATATTTTCTGCGTGTGCATGCATACGTGTACGTGTATGTGTGTGCACAGGTGTGTGTGTGTGTGTGTGTGTGTGTGTGTTCCATACCTGGGTGATGATGGACAGCGTGAGCAATGTCAATAGGAGGAAGACCTGTGACATCCCTCAGTCCGGCTGCCAGCGCTGGGAGGGGGTGGGGTGAGCGAGGAGGAGCTCAGCTCATAGGAGCCTTTCACCTAGGCTCACCGTTCAGCCGGGACCACTGAGAGGGGGAGAGAGAGAGAAAGAGAGGGGGGGGAGAGAGAGAGAAAGAGGGGAGGGAGAGGGGGGCAGAGAGAGAGACGGGGGAGAGAGAGAGGGGGCAGAGAGAGAGAGAGGGGGGAGGGAGAGGGGGGCAGAGAGGGGGAGGGAGAGAGAGAGAAAGAGAGAGGGGGAGAGAGGGGAGGGAGGGAGAGGGGGCAGAGAGAGAGAGGGGGAGGGAGGGAGAGAGAGAAAGAGGAGGGAAAGATAAAAACAGAAATAGTGAGACAGGGGTTAGAGGGAGGAACCGGGAGGAAAGGAAGGGAGGTGAATGAAACATAAAAACAGAAAGAGTGAAATAGTGCAGGTGAGAGGTATTCAAGGCAGAATGAAAGAGGGAGAGAGAGAGCAGAGAGATGCAAAAACAGAGAGACAAAAAGAGTGAGCGCAAGACACATCACTGAGTCCTCACAAACATCCACTCTAGGCTAAGGCATATTGAGTGCATTTCATACACCTAAAGTAAACAGTGCGGGCCTCAATCATTTACAAACTCTACACAATGTTTATCGGCTCTAAAGACTGGAAAAGATCAAACAAACACACTGCACTGCACCCTGGACACACACACACACACACACACACACATACTTGGCAAACACATGCTCACAGTAGCGCTCTCTCTCTCACACACACACACACACCCTCTGTAATCTGTTATATCAGTAAACGGATTAGTTGCTGTCCAGACGCTCGGTGTGTTCTGCATTCATGTCTCACAGTGGACCCCAGGGAAAACCCCTGTCACAGACACGACTCTGAAAGGACACAGCCTGTTCTCTAACACAGAACATTCGTGCCTTTTCAGTTTGAATCAGATTCCCGGCCCATGCGCTTGAATAAGCGAGCGGACCGGCGTAAACAAATCGTATGTTACTGCTCACAGGTAAACACACACACACGCACACTCAGCAGCTAACACACAGGCAGAAACAAACACACAGAAACACACATGCAGATAGACCCCTTGTGTGACTTTTACATCCACCCAAATTCAAACCCAGTCACCCCATGCACCTACGTCATGCATATCTACTGCCGTTTCCTCCTCAGTTTCCTCACCGCTACAAATATTATCATAACTAACTGTCATTACTCTCATAGTATTACATCTTTGCCAGCCTCATTGTCTTCAACATTATGATCAACCTTGCCATGTTAAAGCCCAGCACCAGTCAAACTCATGTTGAGAAATACTCATGGAACAGAAGCAGAGAGCGGTGATGTAAGAGTGGGCGGAGTTAGTTGGACAAACCACGCCCCTCATTTGCTCTGTAACTTTACAAACAGGAGAACCACATCACTCCCATAATATATGCAAGAAGGGACATCATGGCGTATGGGAAATACTTCAAGGGGGAAATGTAAAAAAAAAAAAAAAAACTTTTATCAACAAAATGCTCAGTAGTTTCACTTATGGAAGTTTGTTGTAAAAAGGCTTAAAAATAACTGAGTACAATAAACTTGGTAAAATCAATTATTTTAAAACCGCAAGCACATAGAAGTGGCAGTCCTTCCATCTCCAGCCTCACTAGTCTCCCACTGCCACTTTTAAAGGCTTCACCACCAATTACACCTGATTTCAATCAGGTGTTGCCAATTTCTTAACCAGGTACAATTAATGGTGAAAGCTTTAGGGAAGGGCCACTCCTACACATTTGTTAAAACAGAGATTCAGGAGAAGAATTCTCAGAGAACCCCCCGACCTATCTCATCTTCATTCCGGTCTCATACAGGTACGTAAACACCACGTGCTTCTCTTCCCGTCGTGCTTCACGTTTCCGGCATCCCTCCACCTCCCCATCTCCGCCTACATACTCTCCTTCTTTCTTCAAGCAGGGTGCCTAATCCTGACTGTTCTCACTATTTCTTTCAGCCTATGGGGGGGGGATTTCCTCTCCTCAGACACAGAACTACTCCTCCCCCTTAGACTCCAAGCCCAAGTTCATTCTCTATAATATTTTTTATCAATAAACTCATTTTAATGCTCCTTTGTTGTCTGATAATTTGTACTACTGAACATGTCAATGTCAGATATGGGTCATTGAGCGACATCACTCTGAACCTAGGAAGTGAGGGCTATGAAGCTGAAAGAAGGTGAGAATGAGTCACATGGGAGGTTCTTTATCATTGGGATGTATCACTATGACACTTTTCAAAGAAAGGTAGTGGTGTTTACCCCAGTTTCCTCATCTAGTATGTATGAAAATGCATTCTGTCTCTTGCTATAATATATAATAATCCCCTCCATTCTGCCGAGCAACTCACAGTCTATGTCCACTTTGAGTCTCCGAGCCATCACAGTTAAAGATAATTAAGTTCTCAGTCGACCTACCTGGTTAAAGAAAGATAAACAAATAAATATTTCCTGACTAAGCCCCTTCTTTAAGATCACCATAACAGTTGTCTTCCTCAGCGTCATTGTGCCAATGTCGTCATTCTGTGTGGTGGGCAGTGTGTGGGTGTTTGTGGAGTGAATGGCAAAACTGGAGACAAAGCACTCAGTTTCAGTTGAGGCTGCAGGTGTGACAGCATTCACAAGAGCGTCTATCCTCTGAGCATGCGACAACAGTTAAATCTGCCTGGTAACATGAACCTGACAAGTTATGACACACACACACACACACTTACACACGCACGCACACACATACACACACACCTACACACACACACAAACCCAAAATGCGAACCAGCATACATTCACACACAGGTGAAGCCGCAATTCTCTTCAGTCCTTAAAATTTCGGTTCACCTCACAGATGCAGTCAGACAGAATTAGATACACTCTCTCTGCAACAGCTGTCATTGGATAACGCTATGTTCTATATGTGCAGAATCCTGATTGGCTGTCTTTAGTTGCTGCTATTGGATCATCTCAGGCCAGCCACCAAAGTATGGAGCCCCCCCTCCCTTTTTCCCCCACTATAAGGATACAGGATCCCTTCTAAATGGGGCGTATCAGTTCATCATGTTCTAGATAAAGAACCACCCCCCCCCCCCGGTCAGAACACAGGGCATCCATGAGAGCCATGCCCAGGCAGAGAGAGGGTTCTGAGTGCCATGCTCAGGGTCTGAGTACCAGGATGTTTGGGGATATGGGGACGGCATCAGTAAACTAATGACAAGGCCAGACAAGAAAGACAAGAAAAGACTGAAATCCCACTGGTGACTTGGGGTGGGGGGGGTTGCCATGGCTGTGATTTCCCACAGTAACACTCTCTGAGGAGCGTTCCACTGACACTGTGATTTACCGCCCACTGATGGGGAAGGAGGAGAGAGATGGGCTTCCTACAGGGCCCCAGTAGGTGCGGTTTCTGTGTGTGTGTGTGTGTGTGTGTGTGTGTGTGTGTGTGTGTGTGTGTGTGTGTGTGTGTGTGTGTGTAGTGTTTGTGAAGGAGAGAGTGTATATACTGTTTATATGTGTACGTCTGAGTTCTTTGTGGGCATGACTGTAAGTCACATGTGAAGACGTCGACAAGAAACCAAGAGAGAGAAACAAAAGGCGCATCTGTTACATAAACATTGAATATGAAGAGTTGACTGTTGCACATGCTGGGGGAGGTCTTCTCCCACACGGAAGTTCAGCAGCAATATTATGTAAAAGAAATAACAGCGTAAAAACCCTCAAAAGGGCAGAAAGAAACTGGGAAGAGCAAAGTTTCTGAAACACGGAACTCTTAAAAGCCAAGACACCAAATGAGAGGCATTCTAAGAGCTACTCGTGTTGCTCTTCTTCTGCTTTATCCTGAGCTTCTTTCTTCCCCACCCACAACTTTTCAAATGACCAGTGAAAGAAGACTCAGGATGTGAATTCCCCTGCTGTGTTAGAATACCTCAAGTTTTTTTCCCCAAGTTTGCTCTATTTGAGTGTGCATGTGTGTGTCTATGTGTGCACGTGAGAGTTTGTGTGTGTGTGTATGTGTTTGGGAGAGAAAGAGTGAGAGCTTGCTGACAGGTCCTTTTTCCAAAGTAACGGCTACTCACCTAGGCACTGGTCCGCAATCCTCCCTCACCTTGGCCGAAGTCGGAGAACGGAACGAAATCTGAAACGTTTCTGCAAAAAACACCGTTACCATGGAAACATTTTTGGCTAAAACGTTTCAAATTCCATTCTGTTCCAGTCTCTCTGCAGGCGACAATCAAGGGGGCTCTGACATTTTATGTGTGTGTGTGTGTGTGTGTGTGTGTGTGTGTTTGTGTTGTTTAAAATAGAATAGAATGTAATATATCTGTGTGTGTAATAAAATAGAATCAGATAATGAATCTCACGGCTAACAGAAATACCCAGCTTGCTCAATCACATACAGGATGTGGTAATGTCAGCTTTACAAGCCCTCTGATGCACATCAGAGCCCCCGGACCACAGGGCCTCGATAACATCGCATTGAAAGCATGTATCTGCATAGTAAACACACCTGCTCCAAGGCAACACAAAACTGTTACCGTTTTACGCAAACTCTCGTTCACACTTATCCCACCCTGAGGCACGGCAGACTTACACAATGCACATTACCCAGCTTCCTGTCATTCTTACATCATTCTGGTGGTGGATTATGGGTAGCTGAGGGAAGACACAGTCTATTTGCCTTGGTACAGAGACAGGTACATGAATTTGGAGAAAATGTAGCGTAGATAAACCATTAAGCATTGTCTTCACATTCTTGTTTAGGACAGATACATCACCTTGGTTGCACTTTTCAGGTAGAAACAGCTTTTGTCCTGGCAGTTATAAGATTTGTAGGAACAATTTGTGGGAACTCTAGGGTTGATAAGTCAGGTTTGTCTCACTTCTTTTTACCTGTTGTTGGGGTAGATTAGAGAAGACACCTCATAAGATACAGTATGTGAGTATTGTGTGGGTAGTTTAGAGTAAATGCAGTCTGTTGGGAGAAGGTAAGGATAGATATATTGTATCTGGGGCAGTTTTGGATTTAATTTTGGTTGGGTGTGGATTATTGGAGTGGTGAAGGCTAAATGTATCATACAGAGAACATTTAGAAGTGTTTTATGGAATATGGATGATTGTGGGGCTGTGCAGCTGACAGTTCACACTGGGGTCATTTAGGGTAGAGATAGAGGCAGACTCAACTATAGTAAATGGACTGTGCAGTACTTTGGGGCCAGGCCATTACATTGGCCCCTAGCAGTGTTTCTAACCGAAAAGGCCAGTGATTTTGGATGCTGCCCCCTTAAGCCCAACCGAAGGGGGGACGGGGGGTTAAATTCACCAGCTCTGAGGGTTTTTCTGTCTCTGTGATTTGGAGGAAGTCAGTGACAGCACTCAGCTGCCTGGGTGACCTCTGCTCCAGAATCCAATGCTTTAATAGTTTATTCAAATTTTCATTTTGAATGTGCAAAAAAATAGAATGCATCTTTGGCATGTGCAAAATTAACATCTCAAAGAGTATATGCTTTTAAATAATCAATTTGCTTGTAATGCATTATTATTATTATTATTATTATTATTATTATTATTATTACTGACCTTTATCAGCACATATAAGATCACCAATGGGAAGGAAAGCTTTGCTGAATTAAGCATATGTCACCACACAGATCCAGGGGGAATCATAGGGCACAATGAGGAGTCAAAAGGGAAAAATTTGTCATGCTTCTTGTTTAAGTTTGGTCAGTGTGACAGTGAGTCAGCGAGTGAGTTTTATTTTGCTTTATTTATTCACCATTATTTTATACCAGTAACAGCTAGTGAGATCAGAGTGTGTTTTAGAAGAGACAGCTGGCCAAGAGGCAAAAATGAAAGGACAGGCATCGAGTGTGAGGGCAGACATGACTCACGACTCTCTATCGGTAAGATCGTCTCTTGGCAGAGTCTGAATGGAGGATGTGACTGCATCTTCTACAGTGGTTAAAGGCCCCTGAACACTGAGGGAACAACCTGATCCCCCTCCACCCTTCAGAGACAGTGTTCCCATAATGCACCTCTCTTTAATGGCCCCTCTCTAATGAACATTTAACAATGGAAATAAAATCAGCTCACTGCTCAAGAGGTTATCTGTTATCTGTCAAGGACATCTAGCCAATAACTAAACCTGTGTCATGTGAGCACACACACACACACACACATGCACGTGCGCACGCACATGCACACACACTTATGCACAAATTACACACAGTCTAACCGCATGTACATGGCAACACCAAAGGCCTTAGTGTTTATGGGTGACACAGGAACAGAAACGCAAACACACGTGTGCGCAGACACACAAACTGAGTTAGTGTCCTGACGCTTGCTGTGTAATTGATGTTTAAAGATAACAGACGTGTGTTTGAGCTGAGCTGCCCTCTCTTTCAGCTGCTGATGACACTCTGAGGTGCAGCTGCACGGGGGGAGGGGTGTCAGCTCCACCTCAAGGCTTTCGTGCAACAATTCTGGGGAATCAGTTTCAGATTTGGGTTACCATGTCTACCTAAAAACGGGGGCATCCAGTCCAGAAACGTATACTGTCTCCCCCCTGCCCGTAACAGCCCATTGTCCACGTCCTGTGCTTTCAATAAAGTTACACAAATTCAAACTGTTTTCGTTATTCTGTTTTGAACACAGCAGAACACAGAACAACATCAAGGGTTGGTGAATAATACTTTGCTATAATCGCATCAACTCAATAAGTATTTAACCGTTGTCAACAGGCAATTTATGTGATGTGGTGAATTACTTTATGTACAGGAACAATTGCAAAAGAGAGGTACAAGTTGCGAATTATGGCTGTTAAAACCGGAAAACATAAATGGTGCGCGCTAACATCTATGTAAGTGGTATACGCCTACCGAACACTCGTCTACACATCACACCCTGCTTAAACCAGTGGTTTTTCAGGAGACGGAGGATTCTCTCCATTACAGGCACAGTGTCAAAATTATGATTTGGGGTACCGCTTTTACTGAACTAGAGGCAAAGCACCCACTTCCCCAGCATGCATCGCCACACACAGACATAGACACACAGGCATGCGCGCACGCACACACACTCATTTTACTCAAGTTCTCACATCCCTGTTACAATGTTAATGATCTCACACCAGAATGGCACGTCCACTCAACTAGATGATGAAGGTGAGAAAAAAGCCCCCATAGTTCCCAGCCATTAACACCCCCCATCACCACCACCACACACTAACCTCTCAACCCGCACCCTGACCCCAAACCACGCTCCCCACCTCTCAGGGCACAATCCTCACCCCTCACATCCAATCCGGATAAAACTACAGGAGACTGGGGTCAGAGGTCAAATGTTAGCTGGTTCCTCTCGAATTGCAGCCAGCAGTGTGTGCACTTTAGGGGCCAGTCTGCTGCCATTCCCCCAGGCGTGTGGGTGTAATTGCCGTTCCTAATGCCCCATCTCCTGTCAGCAGGGTCTGACTGTTTATACCTAATGGGTGCATCCTTGGACAGCGTGGACATGTAAGCGATCTCTCAGGAAGACGCACACAGACACCCATTAATGGATCTGCCCATGTTCACACATGCACTGACACGGAGAAGAGGGCACTCGGTAACTTACTCAGCCAAGCTAACACACACACACACACACACAAACACATTTGCACATTCACTCACAGCGTGCAGATGAGATAATGAAGGGTAGCCTTTAAAGAACAGGGGTGAAGACCAATCCATTCCGGCTAACGAGGATCACTTCGCAACAGTTCCCATCATGCAACGCAGTGAGAAGGGGTCGTGACCCACACTGATGGTGGTTCTGAACACAGAGCCAGTCACTGTCTGGGAACTCAGCCATACTACTATGTGGGGTCCGTGTGAAAGCACGGGGGTCTTTATAAAGACACAGCGGAGAGTATTTATTTACACAGCAGTCTATCTACTCACACTGGGGTCTATAAACAGCCACTGGTGTCCATGAAAGGTGCTGTGGTCTTTCAAAACGGATCGCTGCACGGGAGCAGAGATCTACGAAGGCACAGGCAAAGGAAGCTAAAAAAACTGATCTGCCTGTAAAAGGAATGGGATCTATACAAATACATATGCAAATACAATCTATATAAACCCACAGGAATCCTTTATCCCACATTGGATGCATCTGCTTTTATAAATAAAATCTGTGGTTTATATATTTATACAAAAGTATATAAACCATTTTGCCTCCATACAATACTCTGCATACAGTATTTTTATTAGGTATGCTATGTTTTTGAGTGTACAGTTGGTCCATACACATATAGTCACAAGAAACATTTAGTGAAGCCTTTGATATTACTAGAATTTCTGCATTGATCACTGGGAAGATGAAATGTGTTCTGATATTCATCTAAGTCAGAATTATAGACAAACACAATCTTATCTACCTGAAATAATAACACACAGGCAGCTGTACTTTTCATGTTTTGTGTTTTCAAGGGTTTACAGATGTTTTCCTGCAGCTGTACATTGGAGCACTCAAAGGACCAGGGATCTTTATGAGGGAAACATTGACCTGTAAGGAACCACAGAAGTGTGTTTAGAGTATGGCTGCTGGCCCAGGCTTTGCAGAGCTACTGTTCAAGAGGAGCTATAAAGCAGGCCTGGCTTTCCACTGCCTCCCCCCTGCCTGCCTTGAGAGGGCCCACAATGGTCCGTCGCGTTAAGACCTGCGGCCCCCTAACGAGCAGAGTGTCCCTCCTCCATGCTCCTCCACTGCGGCCTGACGGAACACAATGTCCAAACAAGTGCCGGGCTCAGGTGTCACGGGAATCACCCCTCATTCCAGCCCAGATTGAGACGATAAACCCGAGGATCCTGCTCATCCACCGGGTGAAAGCTTAACGGCTTACCACAACTCTTCAAAGAGATTTAGAGCGTAAGTGTATTTTCTTTCCCCCCGATCTTCAAACGTAGGTTTTGGGGTCGATGCTGAAAGGTCCCTCTTGTAAAGCCATACCTGGAAAGTAGATCGATCAGCTTTTACGGCAGGTGACGTGCTTCAGAACGATATTTTTTTTCCCTCAGCATACTAGACGGTGATGACAGAGGTATTTGGAGGAAGATGATCATAGATCAAAATGACACTCATACCCACTTCAAATGCCATTAAATAAAGATGAAATAAAATCAATGGCCCTGATTGATGTCATCGTAAAGTCTGAAATCATGCTGGTTCTATGAGTGACATGGCCGGTGGACATATATATTATTCCCTTCCTCACTCATAGGAACAGCATTTCTTGCATTTCATCCACTCTTATAGCTGGTCGTCTGCTTCAGTGATTGAGATGGAGAATCACACTCAGGGCTATAGTGCAGTTCCAGCCTCTATTTTTCCAGACTGTAACAACATAAAGACTTCCAGCTGCACGGCATAACGTTTAGGGAAGTGGGGTTATAATTCAGAAATAACGTTCAATTCCCAAGCGCAGCACTGGTGTTATACCCTTGAGCTAGGCGCTGGAACTGAAGAAATTCAGTATGTATTGAGCTGGATGAAAGGACTGTATGTTCCACAGAATGAAAAGTATTTAAGTCTCTTATAAATTCATAAATGCAAATTATGAACCATGCGCTCAGTTCTGCTCTTGAGGCATGTTGAGACACTGAGGGCTGAAGCTTCTCACCTGGAAAGGGCCGCACACCTGTGTGCCAGTGCTGCCATGCCTTGTTTTCTGCTCACTGAGCAGGGGTCGTGTTTGAGTTCAGAAACGGTGCTTCCGATGAGGGCGAGCTGTTTCTAAGGCATGGCCAAGGGGAGGTTCTCACATCAAACAGACCCGAAAAAGACAGAAAACTAACCCAACGCCACCAGCATCGGACAGGAGGGTGACCCCAGAAAACCCAGGAGATTTAAAGGGCTGCAGTGTTGTATGCGGGTTAGGGAGCGAGGCTTACAGCGCAGAAGTGTTAGATTTCTGTGGCACTGCTGCTGTACCATTGAGTGAGGCATATCACCTTCACTGTTTACATAAATATCCAGCTGCATCGATGGATAAAAATGTGAGCTGTGTAATTCACCATTGGCATCTGTTAAATGCCCCCCCCCCCTCAGCTACATGTGTTGTGATGTGACCACCGACAGCTTACGCTAGAATATGAGCTCACGCTTTATCTGTGGAGCTCAGCTGGGCGGCTGACTGATGTGAAGCTGCTCGGCATCGTTTCCTGAGATCTCTCAAAAACAGGAAACATGTAAACGTATCTAGTTATATCAGGGGAGTCACCTCACCACAAAAAAAATGACACAGATTAAGGGAGGGCCTGCTAAACCCTGGTCACGGAGAGCTCCAGGGAACAGGTTTTGTTTTAACCTTGAAATCAGCAATCAGTTGACACCCAGGAAAACAGTGTAATAAGTGCTGAGTAACAGCATAAAATCTGCAGCTCTGCCACACCGGGGCTGGTCACGCGCGGGTCAGTGGGACAGACCCAGCATCATTTACACTGCGAACACGGCCTCGTTTCAGCCACACTGCGGGAGTAAATGTGAATATCTTCAAGTGCAAAAAACTGCAATAACTGGTAAGATTATATGGGACACACAAACACACACACACACACACACACACACACACACACACTCAGACATGCACAGAAACACATTCACACCCACACATGCACACACATACAAGCAGCTAAGGTGAGTGAACACAAATCAAGTCATTAAGACAAACAGTGGCTTGTTCAATCTGTGCTAAATGTGTTAGAGTCTAAGTGTTGCTTACATTGGCTGCATCTGAAATCACATACTAATCAGCGCCCACTAAATTCAAACAAAAGCGCACTGCTCTGACGTCAATTCAGTGCCTGCAACTATTTAGTGCAGTATGCAAGTTTTCGGACATACCACCATACATATAACGGCCGCTATTTTCTTCAGTCTAAAAGCCAGTGGTTTACAACTGTCAAAAATCAGTTGTAAACTGATCAAACTTCATAGAATTCCATTGTCTCTGCCGTCTTCTTCTTTGGTGTCTATCCACCCAACGGCCTTGTGGGATAGCGCAGTGTGCGGTCCTTGCACACTGCAGAATTTTACCGGAAGCAGTACGCCATCTGGGTAACGCTTGCATACTGATTCAGCCATTTTGAGATGTCGGACACACTACATACTACGTGTACTGATTTTTGCCTACTACAGTATATAGGGCGTAGTATTCTATTTTGGACGCAGCCATTGATAAGGGAATGGAATCACTGAGCCCAAAAGCCCTCCTCCAATGGTATGAAAAGCTGGAATGTTCCCTCACAGCAACAGAGCCACAGGGAATACACCAGCTGTCTCAAGTGCAACCTGCTTTGTCAAAATCAAGGCAAATCTCTCAGATCAAGTATTTGGGATAGAGACAGGTTCCAGAGACATTTTTTCTTTCATTTCAGCTGTCGTCGGACTCTTGTCGTCAGACGGCGCCTGATCAGGTTGACGTTTTTTTGTGTGACAAATGCCCACAGAGACTCTAGGGACATGAGCTGCTGGACACCTAGTTCCTCTGATGAACCTTGAACTTGTGCAGATGGCAGTTCATGTACATGCAGAGAGCAATCAGTTCCAGCCCACTTAACTATTCCCCTACAACATATTGAACATAACCCTGGGTAGATGCTTGAGAGAGTGAGAGCAGAGAGGGTCAAGTCTATTGAAGCATGGAAAAATTGAATGCATACCTCAACGTATTACTCGAAGTAAAAGGACTAAAGGAGCTATGATGAATTTCAAGCCTATTTTCATCGCTGCAGTGGAAAAAATTTATTAATGGGTCTATACATTCATGCAGATCATATTGTCATGGCAAGCCCCCTAGTGCGAATGGAAATTGGAATGACTATATGGGAAAAAAATGACTTTGATCACTGTACTGTAATCCTGGTGTCAGTCCATATGAATGCTTTTATTATGAGGGTACCTCCTATGCATGAGCACTTGTGGAACGCTCGGTCTATTGACTGTAATGGTCACCTTGTGGAGACTGCAGCGTGTAGCTCTTGTCTTGCCCCGTAGATAACAAGCTGGCTATCACCGACACTGCTGATGATATCTATTTTTAATGAGGCACAAGGCAAACTGTTCATGCCTAAGTGGAGAGCTAGCCTGCAGAGTGTTGGCATGAGACAGGATATCCTCCCAACTGCTCTCCCAGTTAGCCGGGCTGGGTTGGTAAGAGGATGATAGTAAGGCTCAGTGAGGACATGTGAAGGTTTTTTTTTTTCTCTATTTTTTTCCTGATTTTTCCCCTTTTTACCAACAGGAATGTTCAACCAAACTGGATGACCTCACTGCAGCACCTGTCGAGCATGTGACTCCTCAGATTCATGTGATGATGCTCTCGCTGCTTTTCATGCTGCGGCCGCACCACTAACTGCACGCTGCCTATGACGCTGGGGGAGGACATGGCCAGCGTACAGTTTGTTTGTGCTGCCGCAGGTGCTGAAGCATGACAGGGAGGGTGCTATTGTGATGAGACCAATGGAGCAAGTTAAACTGGCTTACCCCGTATCAAACCCTGGCGAGGCTGGCCAATTGGCCTTGCCAATGGGACTTCTGACCATAGCCAGGAATGGCAAAGCCAGGAATCGAACCCCTGACCTCAGGGTCCGCAGGCAAAAATTTATCCTACAAGCCACCCAGAGGCCCTCTGTGAAAGTTTTTTTAGTGACGTTTTCAGAGATCTGTCCTCCATCGACATAAAAACTGTTTGTTTCACCAGCCTGCTTTCTTGGGGCTTCCCTCTGGAAGTCTTTCTCCCCTGATCATACAGCCAGCATGGGCAGAGAGAGACAACCAAATGTGACAAAGATACCAAGCTATTTTGGGATGCAAGTAATTACCTCCATCGTCATGGAAACAGAATGCTGGTCCTATGTCCTAAAACTGTGCATGTCCCAACCCAAGAACTTAAGGTCAGCAGCGTGCTTCATTATTTAGCGGTTATTCTCTGTGTCAGCATTCCCTGTCTGGAACAATTCAGCGGGCCTAAATGAACCTAAAAGCCCGTTTTGGAGGTGAGCCCACCTTGGCTATCTCACTGAGGATCTCTGTCTCGGAGCACGGCTATCACACTGATCATCTCCATCACTGAGCTCCTGCCTGTCTGAGCTCGGTGGGCAATGCGCCATCTCTGTCATTGTGCCATCTCGGCCTTACATGAGGCTGAATGAATGCTTATTCCAGACCCACCCTCTAGTCTTCAGCCGTCATTCAGCACAGTGATAGCAGTGCAGCAAAAGGCCCAGGGCTCAATAAAACTTGCTTGCTCATGGGCTGAGAAGCTGTATCTGTGTATGGATTTAATGTCAACCTCTGCTCTTAATTATCTACTGAGCCCGACCATTTGGGTGATCCGACATGATCCCACCTGCTGCCCTTGATAAGCACAAGTAAGGTCTCAAATTAGCTCTTAAATAAGGACTTAAATGAAGACTTTTTTGCTGCCTCCAAATGAAATATGACTTTACGATGATCTAATCCTCAAGTCAACTGGCATTACTTTGTGCAACTAATTAGTCAACTGAAGCAGGGAGACCGGTTGTGAAAAGTACCTGGTTCCCCACTTGCTGTTCAGGTCCAGAAGACCCTTCCACACCTCACCCCTAATTAATTTGCAAAAGAGCAGAAAACAGAAACCACTCCCAGGACCACAGCAGATGATATTACTGCAGAATGTCCTTCATGGAGATGAAAACATGTCACTACGTCCTGGCTTTTAGTGGATAAGGCAGCGCTGCGGCGCCATGACGCTAGCCTCCCAAGATGCACAGGATAAGCAGCAATAATGATAAAGAAATCTGCCTACAATTGGAGCTTAATGGAAGAAAATAACAGTTTGCTGTTGGAAAAAGCAATGTGCTTTGGCGCATGGCCTTTGCCAGGGTTATATTCAGAAGCAGAAAAGCCTGGCTGCAGATAGTAGAAGCATGAACATTTATTTGCACCATCCATGTTCAGTGCATGGATGGTGCAAATAAATGTTCATGCTTCTACTATCTGCAGCCATGAATATGCTCATGAAGGAAAGCATCAGATAAACACTCGTGTTACTTAGTTTTTTACCTAATAGACTTATTGAAAACCTTTGCAAATAATAAAATTTCAGATCCTCATATGCAGTGTGTGAGTTTCATAGCAACCGTGAAGAGAACTGTATTTTTTCCCACAAAAAACATCCGACCAATGACCCCGGAAACCTGTTCTGTTGATTTTACTCAAGCAGCTCTTTTTTTTCCAGTTTTTCAATTTATCTTGAGGAAATTGCTTTGGGATTCCAGGGTGGGGGTTGTGGGGGTGAGGTGGGTGAGTGAAGACCGCTGGAGGATGTTTTATATACGTGAATATCGGAAAGTGGAAAATGATGGGCCATTATTTTCACCATGGACAGTGTTTGATGAGCCGTCCATACAGGAAGTAAAGGGGATAAATGGGGGACAGCTCACCTCCCGCTGTTTCTGTGGCAGTTTATTGGAGCACACCAATCATCTACACACTTCACTTTAAATAGATACAGAGGGTAACACAAAAGTATGATGAATAAATGAACAAACTTATTTCCTTTACAGCCGTAATAACTGAAATAGTGCCCTGACAAGATGTGCCTCTAAATCAAAACAAAAAAAAGTGTATTCCAAAAAAGGCATTTTTTTTTTCTCAGAACTGCTAAGCCACAATATGCACATCTTCTGCTCAAAAGCCTTCAGGTAGCCGTTGCCTCCATTTAATGTTAGAACACAGCGGACAGACGTCCAAGTGAAAATGCGACTGAGCTGTGAGTATGAGGCTACACTTTCAAACCGGGATTCAAACCCACATCCTGCTGGTTTTACATCCTGCTGGTTGTAACCTGGGGCTCTATCTCATCACGATGCTTTCCAGCTCCCTATGCCACTCGTGCGGTTTGCCCCTTCCAGTGGAAGACCGGGAAGCCTACCTCCACCCCTGTGTCTAACAGAAACCCTCTTTTCTCTGTGCTGCAAGAACTGGACTAACCCAACAAAGCGAAGCTTTTAGAATCAATTATGCATTATGGATACAACTGACTTCGAAGCAGAGTGCAGCGAAAGCTGCGATACGTGTACGGGGAGTGTGCGATCGATCGAAGCACGGGTTTTCAATTCGATTACAGCGCAATTAGAAATTAGTCTTTGAATGGGCACTAAATAGTCGGAGATTGAGCATACGAAAACAGAAATCAGTCTTGTGCCATTATGGAGCCTTTTGCTCAGATTCAGTTTAATGAAGTATAATAAGGGGTAGGTCATTCCAAATGAGACTAATTTGAGTCGTGATTATTCAATAGCCGGGAGGAAAAAAGTGACATTCTCTCTCTCTCTCTATGTAGCGCCTCCTGGGGGGCATAGTGGAATTGCATCGTTGATGGATGTACGGCTTCATGCATCGCTGACGCAGCAGGTGACATCATCGGGTCAGATCTGTGTAACTCCACTCAAGTCTGTTAAGGACTCTGTCATAATACTGAGCTTCAAGGGCTGGAGCTTACTGAGGCGTGAACGCTGACACCGGCTGATAAAGAATTCAGGAGGAATTCTTCTCTGAAGCTCAGAGCTAGTGATGGGCAACTAGGTGTCACCAGGATTTACTCCTTACAGCAAAAAAAAGAGACTGGTTCAAATCAGCAAGTTACTGGTAATGTATAGCTCCACCCATTTTGGTATAAAGGGTCTGAGATATTATCTTGGTATGTAGACATTTGTGAGTAGAGCTGTATAGTCAACATTTTAAAGTAGAGGTTTTTTTAAAAAAAAAAAAAAAAAAAAGGTTGAAAGAAAATTGAAGACAGTCATAGTGAAGTAAAGTAGCTTTCCCAAAAATTTTATATCATATTATTGTTATATTATTAAATACAACTTTTTGAAAATACCCTCTCACTTAGCTGTAGCAGAACTAGGTTTATGGAATCCGATAATTAGTGGAGCTGCAACAAGCTGTCAGTCACTGACTTCTTTAAAGAAGTCTAAAGGTATTGCTGTCCGCACAGAGCATGATGACAGGTTTAACTCTGTACCTCTGGCATACGGTACTCCCATCCATTTAAAGAGCTGCGATGATGTCACCTCTTTCTCTCTCATCACTAATCTCCATGGTAACAGTATACAGCGTTATACAGTGTACACTGCCCTGGCCGCTGTACAGCCACAAATCTGAATACAGAGAGCCTGACACAGCAATATAGTGCCATTTGAAGAAAATGGGAAGTGGGGAGGCTTGTTTACAACACCATCAATTTTAACCCCAGCCGTTGCACACCTCTGAACCCCCACCCCCAAAAAAAAGCCTGCCTCTCCACCCCCCATACTGCACCGTGCTGTTATAAGTAAATAATGTATGTGATAGGAGTACCCTGAGGGAGAGAGAGGAACAATCACTCGTGTGGCTTTGAAATGCAGCAAACGAAAAGAAGGAGAGCTAACGATGACTAACTTTGATCCCGACCAAAAGAAATGAATACAAATTCCAGATCAATATTCAAACGTCATCAGCAAAGAAAACCTTTTGAAAATGTATCGTTGTGGGAAATTTGCAGGAAAATATCCAAAGCCAAATACGTGCTAACAAGCTCTCCCAGGGCGCAAAAACCATAATGATCCGCTAGGCTGTCCTTAACGGATCAGCTGGGCGTTATTTACGACGCATTAGCACATATAAATCCGCACTTCTTTCTTGGAAAATCATGTGTTTAGGATGAGATTTGGAGAATCATTCCCTTCCTGCATGGAGATTTTCCCCTCCTGCAATGCATAAATTCTTCTTTGCATATTAATTTTTTCTTTAGATTTACATCTCATGTTTTGTAACACTGAGACACACCAGTACGGCTCCGGTAAGGAGCTCCAGCGCACTGTAAATCAGTACAGTATGGCCAGAGTCCTTCCTCTGAATGACCGTCACGATCCTCCACATTTCACAGCCCACGGGTCCCCTAACCCGGCAGGCTTTCCTCACTTAATCAGGCCCCAAAAAAGCCCACGGTTCCCCTGGGTCATTTGTACAAAGAAAAGACTGGGCTTTGTTTTCATTTAGTTTAATTGAAGATTGTGCTAAACTCCATTTCAAGTTAAATTAAAAAAAAAACCCATATAAGTATCCTGTGGGACAGACGGTGCTTTTTCCAGGGTGTTGAAGGAGAAGCAATTAAAACCAAGCACAGAAACCAGAATGCAATTTCATTTTCTCTCCCGTGCACACCCCTTGCCAACGTGATTGACACAGCGGCGTTCATTTTACATGCCGCGTGTCGTCACCAGCAGGATATGCGGCGAAGTGATTTGGCTGTAAAATACCTCACTCCAGCAACCTCACTGAAGCGCCACGCCAGGAGCTCGAGCCCTTATTTTGTGCTGATTAGTTCCATAATTGCACCAGGCTACACACCTGCCAAGAGTTTGCATTCATATTTTGAAATTAACAGCCACGACCCCCCTCTTACGATAAAGCCACTGGACGACAATATCACGACCTCTCGGCGACCTGGAGAACTCCCATGCGAGAAAAAACAATCAAATGTGCTGCATTGTGCATGCACGAGCATATTCGCACACAGCGTGTATGTGATTACGCATGTGGCTGCATTAGTGTGCACTGTTTACTGTTTGTCACTCTGACACAGGTTTGCCCAACTCTTCCATGGTCATCTGTGACTCTGGTTCCAAGCTGTACTGAGTGTTCGGCTCAGGATGTGAAGTGTAACGCTGGGCAGCAGGCCCCATGGTCTCTCAGTTTCTTCAGTCCTGTTTGCCATTTCAGCATCACAGCTTAAGCTGGACACCCTCTTTCCAAATAAGAGAGATAAGCCCCTGTCAGGTATTCTGTACACCTGCCGAAGCAGAGCTCTGCACTTGTTTCAGATAAGCGTCTGTGTTTTTTCTGGGTGTCAGTGCTGATAAAACTCACAGCGTACACAAGATCTGTTGATTGGGGTCTGGTTGAAGGCCAGAAGCCTGCAGTTTCTGAAGAGGGGTGTGCATGTGCATGTTTGTGTGTGTGTGTGAGAGACTGTAATGATTGAGTGAGTGTGAGCATGTTTGTGTGTATAATTATGTGAGTGTTCATGTGTGGCAGTGTGCATATCTCTGTGTTTGTGTGTTTGTGTGTTTCTGTACATGTGAGACTGTGCGGTATGTGAATAAGTGTGTGTGTGTGCATGCATTTATTGTTGTGTTGTTCAGTTCTCACAGGAGACAGTGTGAGAGAGAAATACAGAGAGGACGGATATGAGTAACTCAACATGGTGGTTGGACCGATTCCATCTTTCTCCAGCTGCACATTCTTGCCTGGCCCACACTGGTCTCTGCAAGGTGCAGGGCCTTAGTAACTTGCCCTGCGAGCCACCCTGTGGGCCCTGGGACGGATCCCTCTCCCACCAGCCTGAGAACAGGGGCCCGCTGGGGCCAGCCCGGGTCAAGCCCCAGACCAGAGAACGCTACCAAAGAGGCTCTTGCAGTAACAGAAGGTGCTCACTAGGGGGAGTGTTGAAAAGTCAAAATGAGTGACCCATTTTAGATCCTCTGTGCGATACACGCCGTTTGTTCCACACATGTTAAACTTTATAGATTTTATTTTTTCATGGCAAATAATATAGATGTAGATTTATGCACCTGTGTTCCTTCATTTCAAGCATCCTTTTGTTTCAGTTCATTAATCAAATAAATGCACTTCTGGAGATGATTTGCATAAATCAATAGACATTTTTTTAAAAAGCAATCAAAAGAATTGAGAAAAGATTGCATCTTATTGCATAAATGGTTTTTCATTGGTTTCCCCTCGGTTGCTGATTCATCATGTCTGTGTGTGTGTGTGTGTGCATGCACGTGTGTGTGTGTGTGTGTGTGTGTGTGTGTGTGTGTGTGTGTGTGTGTGTGCGTGTGTGTGTGTGCATGCATATGCGTGTGTGTGCATGCACGTGTGTGTGTATGCGTGTGTGTGTGCATGCATGTGTGTGTGTGTGTGTGTGTGTGTGTGTGTGTGTGTGTGTGTGCATGCATGTGTGTATGTGTGTAAGCGTTTTTAGCCTGCAGGCAGGTGCCTCCTTGCTGGAGGGTGGGAGCTGTGCTCTGTCTCCAGCCCCCACTGAGCCATTCACCTGGCTGGGGGCGACAGAGCGCGGTGAGGGCTCCTCCTGACGCAGAGCCCCACGCTGCCACAATAAAACCTAAATCCAGTTCATTTCAGGAATGCTTAGACCATGCATTCCATCGCCTGTTTCCCTGGCATGTTCCCCCTGCGTCCTGTTCCCCCCTGGAGGGGAGCTCCCATCTTACCCTCCATCCTCCATCAAACCCTTTCACAACATACCAACCTCCTGCATGGTCTACAGCCCTTGGTAAAAACCACAGGTAAAAAAAAAATAAATAAAAAAACAGAAACCAGGGGTAGATTGACCTGACATACTTTTGACAAAAAATGCAGACCATTTCCAAAACCAGTATAAGCTATTTCAGTTTGGTCTACCCACATAAAAACCTTAAATAATATCAAATCCAGATCTAACTTCCAGACCTGCATCATCCTCAGATTCTTATGGGTGTGACACACAGCCATTCCCTGTGTCTGGACGTCTCCATGGAGCATAATGTAGTACAGTGTTTTCTCCAACCTCACTTGCTGCATTCAGTAAACTAGCTCTGTTCAGTAAATTAATGACAGACATTATCACGGCATGTACAGTCTGGTAATCACTTAAAATAAAACGTGCTCAATCCAAAAATATAAAGACCAAGAAATCCCTTTGTATTGGATTGTTTTTTTTTTTTTTTAGAACGGGGTTAACTCCACACCACAGGGTGGTGCTGTCCATGACCCAAACATCAAACGCACCCCCGTAACCCCCCAGCTCTCACTCTCACCCCTCCTTGAGCCCTGCTGTCATAACACTGTCACACACAGAGCTTTGTTTTTTTTTTTGGTGCAGTCCTGCCTGCCTCTCTGACGGATTTTCCCCAATTCCTCGGGCCAGTGGTATTTACGCACAGTCAATTGCTGGGAGTAAATAAATACCTCACAGGTCATGGGGGACCCTCACAGCTAACAGGAGCATGGCGTGCAATCGCGGCTCGTCACGGCAACGCTTGTTGACATGCCGCCCTAAGTGCTGAGTGAGCTGGGGAGAGTGAAAACACAGCGGGCCAAGGGGCGGCCTATAATACGATATTACTGTTCATCAAATTTCATTAAGTGTACATTGTGGTGATACTTGGTGTTACATGGTGAAATCAAAATTCCCATTTGGTTCTTTATATGTCAACCTACTGGAGGCTATGAAGTTTCTCTTCATAAGAGTGTCTAAAATGACAATGTAGGCCAGAATAATGAGCATAACTTGTCCCATTTCCTCTCAAAAGGAGTTCTGGTATTATAATATATATATATATAATAATATAATAATATATTAAGAATATATAATAAGGAGTTGTGGTATCATAACCATTTATGATAGCTTAACAATTGAAAATGGCTTTTCCCATTGTGCTTCAGTTTTCACATTAAAATTTCCATTTACTTTGGATCTAGTATGTAATTAACTATGTTTATCAAATTAACTGCTGAGTAACAGCAGAAACTAGCACCCCCTGTAGCTCTGGAGGACCAGAGTCAGCTACTTCTACTCCTGCTTCTTAGGTGTTGGTAAAAACAGGAAAAGCACTGCTAATCACAAAGAATTTTTTTACCATGTAACCAACCAAATATGTACAGTCAAATAAAAAAAAAAAAAAAAAAACTTTCACTCTGAATATGGATGAAAATAAACAGATGTTTCATTTGAAACCATCTGTAATCTGCAAGGAATCATCCAGGCCTCCAGTCCGAGGCTTAAGCGTTTTGAATGATTATTTGGCCCAGGCTTGGTTTAAATGTATATGGGGAGCGTGGGGTAGGGGGCTGGGGGAATGTGCACTGTGTTGCACATTTTCCATGCTGATCTCTATGCACCCAGCAACAGTGCAGCCAGCCAACATCCTCCTAGGAAACAGATGAAGGCTTTTCTGATTACACATGCGACCAAGACACAGCCAAGTATCCTATCCACGGAGGATACATGTACAAGTTTGTGTTCTGGTTTCCAAACGAGGCACAATTTGCCAAAAAAATAAAAATAAGTGTGATTAATTGTTTAATCAATTAATACACTGGCGGCGGTGTAGAACAGCGGTTAGGGAGCTGGGCCTGTGTCTCGGAGACCAAAGTATTGATTCAATGTAGGTAGGTAGGGCAAAGGTGTTATTTTCCGAGGTTGCAGATTTGAATCATACATAGGGCAATGTCATTGTACATTTGAGAAAGGTACTTCCCCTGAATTGCTTTAGTTAATGTCCAGCTGTATAAGCAGACAGTGTCAAAATGTGTAAACTACATTAGGTGCTGTGGATAAGGACCGCTAAGTTCATGACATGAAATGCAATGATTAAAAACGGCAGAAATGAGCCTCTTCAATTTTCACTTTCATTGGGCACCTTTATGCAAGAACGACCACAGCAGCATCAGCCTCCCATTTATACAACAGTGATGCATGTTTACTGAGAGGTCTCACGGCTGAGTACCTCATACACATGTGGAAAATCAAATTTCTCACCTCCCCGCCTGGAAAAATTCCCCCAGAAACAAATGTCGTCTACGGATATTTTAGCACCAGGTTCCCCCAGGAACATAGAGTGACTTTTAGGGGAGACGTGTAACCTTGTCAGCTCCGTATTTTCCCCTAAATAAGGCTTCAGGTGAACGCTAACCAGCACTACCCCTCTGCCGCTACATAAAACCACAAATCACATTCTGCTCCCCTGAACCCCAAAATAACATTCTGCTGATGATCTGCGCTAGTTTTTAGTAGGTCTTATGTAAACAGGAATCTACAGCATGAAACTCACATGTTGTTTCCCAGCAGGGAGTAGGGGGAGGGGTGGGATCAGGTGTAAGGAAACCACTGGGCCGGCTGAACGATCCGGCATCTGGAGAGAAAATAAGGCGTGAAACGAGCTCAGCTGCTGCTTGTGACACCGGGCCGAGGTCAACGCGGGGCAAACCGCGTTCACTCCGCGACTGTGAAATGTCAGCAAATTGTCCCGGCTCACAGTCAATGAGGACAATGAAGGAGGAGGATGCCGAAGCTGTAACGGGGTGCCCCAAGGGTCAACACTCGGGCCTGCGCTTTTTCAGGAAAACCCTTGTGTACACAGTCAAGTGGTACAAGAGATATTTGGACATGCCTCATTCCAGCTAACAAATATAGAAGCAAACAGGCCCTATCTTCAATAGAATCATAAACTGAAGGGAGCCTTACAAGGTAAGCATCAAAAAGACCAAGAGTTGTCCCAAGTAATCTACTGTTCTTAATTATTAAGTTACATCAATCATTATATTATTTAACAGTTTAGCTGCATTGGTAAACAAGCTAATGAATGACAGCCAAAAACTTGTCCCTGGTAGCCCCCCAGAGCAGCCATTCAGAGTAACCCATCCCTGGTCTATTGAGTACCTAACACTGTCTCTACCAGTATGACCTGATCTAACAGGCAAATCAAAAAAAAAAAAAAAAAGTCTATGAAGAGAAAAATAATTTCTAATCCCAGTGCAAAATTTGCTATGTAATTAACCTGCATAGTATCCAGCCCTGAAACATCCTCTGTTGCCATTTTGTAAATCCCTTCTTCTAAAAACTTTAAAAGCCTCGGTCTAATCTCCCTCTCAGCTCCTTTAGCTGAGCCCGAGGAGATTAAGCATCTTATGGGGAATCAGATGGAGAGGAATGCCGATCGGAGAGCGATCGTGAAGCGCCTGCCATGTGCTGGGGGCAAATTGGCCTGGCATGTGCCGGGGGGGGGTGCAAATTGGCCTGGCATGTGCCGGGGGTGGGGGCAAATTGGCCTGGCATTCCCAAATTGGCCCTGGCAGATGGGGGGCAAATTGGCCTGGCATGTGCCAGTGCTCTGTTTTACCCACCCCCCAACCCTGGAGATATGAAAGAGAGTGGAGGTCACATCCCTCACTGCCTGGCCAATACAAGGTTCCTGGGGGCTGTGGGGGTGGGTTGGGGTGTGGTGGGGGTTGTGGTTTTTGTGTGCTTGTAACTATTTTAATCCCAGTATCTCAGCCTTGTTTTTTTTTTGGGGGGGGGGGGTGGTGGGGGTATGTGGGAGTTTATTAAACACTTCCAGGGATCAGTCTTTGTGTTAAATATAAACAGTGGATGGGGAGGCAGTGCTGTGGGCATGTTGGACTGGCCCTGTCTTTTCTCTGCCGACTGTAACATCTGAGGGATGGGGGTGGGTCATGGGGGAGGGGGGCTGGGCAGTGCCTGAACAGGAGGCAGCAACCCAGCTAACATGTTTTAGTTTCCAGAACATTCCCAGAACGGTACGATGAAGGGTAAACATTTCCAAATCATACAGTTGTCCAGTTACCTAGTTGAGGTTTCCTTGGATGTTATTTTGCGTGACATTACTCTGTGACATCCACAGAAGTTGGGGACCATTCTCAACGTGTTGTTACCATCACAACCAAAATGGGAAAATGACCAAAATCGTCTACACTGACCCCAGGAAGATTTTCTTTTTAAGCTTTGGGAAGGAAAAACGTGAGCTGAGGGGAAGGAGAGCTGTAGTAGGGTATATGCAGTGTATGTAGGGTATGATGAAGTAGATCGGGGGAGAGAGGAGGTTAAGCCAAGGAAGGACAGAGTATAGGAGAGAAGAGTAAAGTATCAGTGTGGCTGAATGGATTAACGAAGACAGAAAAAATCAGAGAACACATAAAGCGGCTGGAGGAAGTATGACAGAAAATAAAGAGACAGGAGTGGGGGGAAGGATAGAAGAAGACAAAGTGAAAAGAAGACCGAGAAAGACAGTGGAGTGCTGTTATTTATGAGACAGATTGGGGAATAAAAAACACAATGTGGACTGATCTCACCTCCAGAAGTCATCAAACCAAAACGAAACAGAGGCTATTTCTGCGAGAGAGGCTGCCGGGCACCGAGCGACTCAAAGTCAGGAGGAAATTGGACACTGAATTAAAAGACCACATAATGGCTGCCGATGAGACAAACAAACAGGAATTATGGGGGAAATCAGAGAACATTTTTGGGCGATATAAATGTTGCTCTCTCGAGTCAGTGAGATTGCTGACACAGTCTGTGTGGTAATTGAAAGTGCAGATATCTGTGACCAAAGTCAGTTACGAAGCAGCAATTGAAATGATTCTCTGAGTTTTGTTTTGTTTTGTTTTTGTGGGGGAGATGTGAGGATGCGTCTGAAGAGCCGAGAGACGGTGTGGCCTCTGGAATCCAGCCTTTAGTTTTCGTGCTTTTATGTTTTTTTTTTTAAAACATGCTTAAAGAATGTGGCCCACAGCTGAACTTCATGGGTTTTTAATTCAACAAACAAATGAAATGATGAAATGGGCAGACAGGGCTCTGTCATTTCTCGCAGTCACACTCCCTTCCAGCCATCTGGAAGTTGCAAGCTAAAACCAATAGATTCAAACATGGAATCAATATGGAATCAAACATATAGGGGGAATATTATCTCTGTCAAAAAGTGTGACAGTGAGTTGAGTCTACAGAGAGTCCTTTGACCTTTGTCATTATGAACTTTGACCTTTCTCTCATTTGTGCTGTCACACTGTTGTACAACAACCCCCACCCGCACCCCCACCATCACCACCACTACCATCCCCACCCCAACCAAGAGCTCCCAGTGTTGTTGATCTACTACGTCTCCCATAATTCAATAGTTCAAACAGCTTCTCTCCCAGCAGGTCTATATTTTGGGCTCCCATGGCAGATGGCGCACATCACCGGAATGCACAACCAAAATGGAGCGCTCATGCGTGGCTCAGAAAGATGACAGTAAAATTGCCAGCGCTTTGTTTTGTCAACTAAGCTAATTAGCCTTGACCAAAAACATAATTCGCTCAAAGATCAAAGTCAGAGAAGCTGCTGCCCGCTGCTGGCTGAAAGCACACAGCCTCTACATTAAAAGGTAAGAGTCCCATCTCTGCGGCCTTCGCATTCACAGAAATGGAGTGCCGTAATGCAACAATATCTAATAAATATATAGACCTCTTAAAAAATATAATGACACACATATTTCACAGCAATTTATTATTTTTTTTAAATCTATTGCAATATCTGACAACCATAGGGATTTGTATTTTTGTATAGTTATTTGCTTGTATGGTATGCCACTTCAAGTAGATATTCTGAATATTTTATTTCAGGTCACTTTGAGCTGTTAAATAGGTTGAGGAGGGCAGACAGCACATATAACTCTGTAATACTGCTCTTTACCAATGGAGTACCACAATGACAATTTTTTTTTTTTTTTTTTTAAATAAACTCAAAACTACATATTTATTAACAAATAGGCTATTCTGGTACAATGCAATCCCATGAGATAATAGGATATGTATCGGTCTGAGGATGAGAGAGACCATATAAAAATCTCTGTCAATGTTGATTTGTCATTAGTGCAAAGTATACGCACGAGAACCTCATATATAATTGAAATTCTGCTGAAAAAAAGTCTAATTTTGAAGCAGGAGAGAGGAACGTTTTAAGCCCTCTGCAAAACTGTTCTTTTAATTATTCACTGGCTGGGCAGGACACAGTGCTCTGAATCCTGCGACCGCTCGGGAAGGACTCGGGAAACCTTGCCTTTCTATTCTCACTCTCCGTAAATGTTAAAATTAAAGATTCGTCGGACTTCACAGACCATAGGAAACCCACATTTCTCAGTGTGACGTTTCAGTGTGTTGTGCCCCTCTATTTCCTGCGGGTGGCGTTTCTGTTGTGTGGTTTCTAGGAGTGGTACAGGCGGTGGCTAATTGATTGCTAACAACTGTCTAGAAGAATATAAGAGGACTGCCTTTGCCGTGCAATGGGAGCTCTCTCACCTCCACGCAGCCGGGCGGCTGTCGGTCCGTGTGGCCATCAGTTCGTTTTTTTTGTATTTGTTTGCTGATAGCTTTTGTTTACTGGCCTCATTGTTCACATACATGCTTTCATCCACACTCCATTTGCAGTACACCTCACATCTTGTGTGTAAGTATTGTGTTGAAGATTTCTTTATTTTTGTATGATTGTAATAAATAATTGCTGGGTTATCAGAACCCGTACGAATACTCGTACCCGTGCTGTCTTCAGATTGTGCCGATCGTGGCTGAGCAGTCGTTACATCAGATTCAGGGGCCTAGTGCGCGGTCACACAAGCGATGGGGTCAACAGCACCCACGTGTCAATGTAGCCCTGTGGACAAAGGATGAGCTTACTGTCCTGCTCTGTGGAGGGAATTCTCTTCACAGGCTAATACCTTTCAAACAAGCAATCAACAAACCATCACCCACACATGCATAATATGTAGTAGTTTCTGTAAAGGTAAAGCATGTTGAATATCTCAGAGACCCGCCCACACAATTTTGCCCACACACCTTACAGCATCCATGAGCTCTGAAATGTCACATAATTAATTCCTTCAAACAGTGCTTTCTTACGAATATGACAAGAGACCAAAAAAAAAGGTCTACAGCCATTTGCATTGCAGAGAAATGTGGTTGAAATCCTCCTTCAGGTGAAGGTTGGAGACACGATGCAATCAGTATTTTTAAGCAAATGGGAAAAACCAGCAGCAGGTTCAGCTTGTAAAATTAAAGCATTAGAGAGGCTGGTGGTGAGAATAGCCCACTCAGCCAATCAAGGCTTGTCATTTCACCTCCTATCTGGAGGGCATCCAACACTGCGACAGTCCAGGTCTTCATCACCCCTAGGGTATCTGCATCTATCATGTGCCCTGAGAACCTAATTCAAGGCTAGCCAACTCTGCTTTAAAAATTCCCCATTATAGCAGTGAAAAACCTTAAACTCAGCCTTAAACTCAATGCCATTTTTGCCTTTGACAAATAACACTCAACTCAGTGTTGAACTCCTAATTCAGTCAACTTTGTGAATTAATTTAAAAATGTGAAAACCACAACAGCACTTTAGTTCCTGGATAAAAGCTCTGTATGAGCTCATTATAACGTAGCGTTCTCTCGTTAGTTCTCCATTTATTAGTCATTATGAATGATTTATTCATGCGTGTGTGAGCATTAGTAAATGCTACTGCTTGTGGCTTTGAGCAAGTCTTTGTCACCGTGATTGATCGCTGTGGGAAACTGATCCAGCACTCAGCTGATCAGCCCTTCAGCAGTGCCGTGACCTGGCACAGGCATCAAGATGGCAGAGGGGAGTGGTTACCAGGATCAAACTGTCTCAGGCCACACGAAATTATAAAAAATGCATGAATAAATCATGTATGTTCATTAATAATCAATCAGTAATTATAACTACTGGTCAATAAGCAGTTTTTGCAAAGTATTACCAAGCCTTAGCGAAGAGCTGCTGTAGTAGGTAAGGGAAGGAGGATATAAGGTGTTTATGGTGTTAAGGCAGGGCAGCAACAGAGAAAAAGTACAGCATAAAGACAGTGGTGGACAAGTTTAAATGTATGAGTTGACTGCACAGTGGGTGACCACACCTTAAGTGTGCGTGTGTGTGTGTGTGTGTGTGTGTATCTTTGGGTGTGCGTGAGATTCCAGCAACTTCATTCAGTTACTGTTAACAAACACAAGGCCCTCCTGTGTGGATAAAGTAAAGATAATTTAAACCGCAGAGACAAGTGCAAACATATCACATCAGTATCTGGCTAGTCTCTTAATGCATCGCTGTATTACCCAGCATGCACCGGGTTTATGGTAATTTCGCTGAACAAAAGATGTTGTGCATGGAGCTGTCTTTAAATTTGAATAAAACTCCACTGTAAAGGACAAAAGGTAATCGAAAGCACGAAATCAGCGTGACTGCATGGAGAACAAGACGATTAGGTATTGTGCACTACTGTTGCGAACTATGTCATTTAATTATGCATTTCTGCCTTCCATCATGGCTGTGAGAGGTCGTTTAAATCAACTGTTGGTGAATGCCATATGTGGGTGTAGTACTGATCATTTTTCCCTTTTTTTTGATTTTACATTTCACATTTCATTCAGCTGTATGAATTGGGTTCAAACTATTAATGGATTATGTCTAAAAAAAATCCCACATAACAGTACGAGGCTCATTTCACATTCAGACCCTTTGCACAATAAAGCAGAACAAAACCAACTGTTTTTTTAAGTCAGGCTCAATCATGGATTTTTGCGGGATCCACTGATGTGCAGCTAAAGTCCTTCTGTTACGTAACAAAATGTTTCCTTGTATGATAACAACTTAACATGCCTGTGAACTGTGTTGGTGTAGTAAGCTTGTCAGCCACTTTCATTTAATTTGATGAAAGGCTGGTAGTTTGATGCTGTAAGAGAGGGTTTATTTTTTACTAAGAGCATAAAAATAGACAGAGAAACTGGGGTTAAAGCCTTTTGCAAAAGGAAGGATTTCTGATTTAAAATAATTTGCACTCTCACATCACTCTAAACAGAAACATCTTTTTAAAAATAAAACACCACTCTTTTGAACCCATTAGCAGTTTGCCTTTTTTTGTTTAACACCTACCTGGTTTAGTTATTTAACAGCCAGTAACTTCAATGCTTTCATCCTCCTGACTTATTTAACGCTAGAAAAGTCAGCAGGAGTCCACACACATATAACTGCCAGGGCTGTTGTTTTGGACTGCTTAACATTTTACAATGCGCTGTCAAAAAGGTATGCAAGAAGTAATACAGCAGCATGACCAATGGGTCGGTCTTCGCTAAAGCCATGTGATTTGTTTAATCATGTCATGTTTAATAACTACCATTGTGTGAAATATGTCAAAATATATCCGTTTTATATTCCACTTATGTAACTGTGAGTGCCGGAAAGAGGACTAATTCTGCTTCCTCAGCCTTTTTACAGGATACATTATTTATCTGTTTGCAGAAATCTTTCTAAAGCGCACTGACATGGCTTAAGTTTTACACATTTTATGGTTATCCAGCTCAGGATATTCACTGAGGCGTTCTGGGTTAAGTACACCGCTCAAGCGGCTAACGGAAGTGCCACTCCTGAGAAATGAAATCCACCACCATTCGGTCACAAGTATGGCTCCTTGTAGGAAAACAATTGTAATCAAAAGTGCATTAGCTCAATGGGACAGAGAGCGCTATCAGCCTGGGCAGGCTGAAGCCCTCACTCTTTGCGCAATGCGGCGTGCATGACACAATGCAATCTCGCTGATGCATGAATAAAATATATGGGAGTGACATTTAAACTGTAATTCAAATGCCTAAACATTTACAGCCAGGCTAACAAAGAGACCATCTCTGTTATGATAATGTAAGCTAATACAACCGTATCAAAACAGGACTTGCACATTTGCATTATGCTTTTGCATGGATATTGTTATGAGGAAAATGCAAGACATTTTCTTGCTCCGTACTTTTCTTTCATATAGTTGCAGATAGAATGCATTTTATTTTCCACACGCTGAGTCATAACCACATGATTTGTTTTTGATGCAAAAATGGAACAACCCATTTCTCCTTTCTTTACGCTCAGCGGTGCAGCAGAGCCACAGAGTCTGTTGGTTTTTTGCCCTTGCTGTAAATTCCCCAGACCAGTGAGTTAACTGTGAGATCGTTGTTTTACCTGGTCAATTATGGCGCTGAGACAAAAAAAAAAAAAAAAAAACTGCGGACGCTGTGGGTCTCCAGGACCAGGGTAGAAGTCAGGCACACTGGCCTATCCATGCATGGCTGGGTTAACCTGCACCATGTGCCCCAGTAGTGGCCAGCGCAGCGATTTGAGCCTCTATCCCGCCTGGCGTGCAGAATGCAGTGTGCACTGGCTGGTGCTAACGTGTGTTGGGGATTGGCCGGGCCTCACTGTGTGCTGTGCTAAGTCTCGGTTCAGGATTGGGACGGCTGTGCAAACTCGTATGATTATCAGTTAGCCACAGGATTGCGATTAAACCCCCTTTAACACACGCGCAGGGGTGACACCGTGTCATGTGTGCTCAAGGCGTGACCCCCTCTGGTGGGTGAGGCCTGTTTGTTCAGCACTACCTTAGTCAGATTCCCTTTATCACCATGACAACCCACGAGCCACCATCTCTCCTCCGCAAGCCCCTCTTAATTTTTTTATCCATACAAAATTTTCCCCATTTTCCATCTGAGTTGGACCATTACACATCAGTCTCACAGAGTGACTGTCTTCCACAGGCCCACCGATCATGTTTCAGAAAGCCTAGGTCAGGAAAAGTTAACAATGTTATCCACACTCTCTATCAGTGATTGAGGGTCCCACTGGCCTGTAGTGTTATGACATTATTTTCTGAGAAAGAGGGGGACCGAGCCAGGGAGTGACAAAGTGAGAGAGCAGGAGGAATGAAGAAGGAGGAGGAGGCAGGAGATAGGAAGAGAGATGAAGACATAGAGGAAGCGGTAGGGGGAGGCAAAATTAAGGAGGGTTGGCAGAAGAGGGACAGAGGAAGGGATGGAGATGAAGAATGAGGGAGGGAAGGACAAGGAATGGAGGCAATGAGTAAGCAAGGACATTGACTGTGTGATGGGATGAATCTGAAGGAAAAGGGAACAGATCAGCAGTTCTGAGTCATGCCACCCGATTTAGACTTGGAAAGTTGAAAAGTCTTTGCCACTGCAGAAGGAAGGACTGTGTGGTTGTTTTTTTTTCTTTTTGTAATGGCAAGAAGGGTGCAGTACGAAAACCCAAAGCCCAACATGCAGTGCATGGAAGTGATGGGGGGGGGGGGTTTGGGGGTAGGAGCTATTATACAGTTAAAGTGACTCAATGATAAAGACTATATCTGCACTGGCCATTTCTAATTGGTTGAAACAAGTCAGTGGCAGCTTAACAAGTGACTGGCAGCTTAACCAGGTTCATGAAAGGCATCGCTCGGGTACCGCACTGCAATCAGCGCTGAGGATCACCACCTCCCTGCAAGTGAGTCACTCTCTCCCCAACCAACCCCACACCCCCCATCTCCCCCCTTGGCCCTCTCCTTCGTGTGCGCTGGCAGGGGAAATGTAGATGAATTAATCTCTCTGAGTGGGTTGTTTGATTGGACGGTGTGACACATTTTGTGTGTCAGGGGGGGGTCCGCCCCCCCCCCCCGTGGGGGGTCATCAGTGTCTGCCACTAACAAGCAGGAGAGCCCAAGACCAGAGCACCCACCCCGCCTGTCGCAGCTCTGAGGGCGGCCGCCCTCTCCAGGGAGCATCCCTGGCTCCGTCTCTCTCCTGAGCTAATGAGGCTCACTCAGTGTGCTTCGGTGAATCACAAACTGACTCTCTCATTAGCGCCGATGTCCGTAACCTACTAATTGATATGTCTCAGTGAAAGGTCCTCTATTTAACCTACAGTATATTGAACCATGTTAGGTCGCAGTTGAGTTCCAGTTCTCATTTTACAATGACAACCTGTTACCATCTGTCCCAAAAAGATTACAATAAGAAATAAAGTCATATCAAGAACACTGTGTAATACAACTCGGCAGTGGCCTTCCTCCTTGGATCTACTACAACTGCACTCTCACAACTTGAAAGAAAACCTATAAATTATGTGCGAATGTGTGTAGGTGCGTGAGTGTTTGTGTGTAATTGACTTCAGTGATGCAATTAGTTAGAACACACTGAATGGGAAACTGGCATTAAATTATCCTTGCAGAATTTATTTTTCATTAAAGGAAATTAAATCAGCTTTATATATGGGGAAGGGATCACATGTCTGTAATTTAATGTAAGAGTAAACAGGGGCTATTAGCCGCATGATACCTAGAAGTCTATAATCAATGCCCTCCTCTTAAGCATACAAACAAGCGATGGAGAGAGGCAGCAGAGAGCTTTAAAAGATGTGAATTAAATTACAGAATACAAGGGGGAAGGGATGTAATTCAGTAGTTCGCACCATGGGAGGCACTTGGCAGGGGCGACCAAATCGATGCCTTTTTGCAACAGGAAGGATTAAAACTAGAAACTTTAAGTGGGAAAATAAGACCAATGAAAGCACTTTCAGCTGTAAGTGAAAAATATAAACGGTGTCCTGTTACATTTTTTCTACCTTTTTTTTTTGTAGGCTAGGCATTCTGGAAAGTATTCTAATGACTGTATCTCTCTCTAATTGTTCGTTAATGAATTGGAAAAAAGGAAAACAAGGACAGTCAAATTATCCAATCAGGAAAGTGGTAGCATGTTTTCCAGCTATTAACAGCACTTAACCTACTCTGTAATTTCATATCACATCAGGATAGCTTGTCTGTATTACTGTCCTGAAATTTCTAGCTTGGTGTACATTAGGATGACCCGTTAGACTGTCTGTCACTGGGTTTAAACGATGTCAGCTACATGCTGAAAAGCTGGCGGGGTTACCTCCCTGGCCTGCACGGTTTCTGCCAGCCTTACAGTAAAGAAGGCTACACCCGGACCAGGAGTGTATTGAATAAGTACGCCTATGAGTGACCGACATGGTGTGGCACTACGACAACAGTCACAGAGTTCAACCAGCAACAAGCGTTCAAGGACGAAAGGGGTGAACGCCCCCCAATTCTCCCCGCTGTTGACAGTCCGCGGAGAGGAAAAACACCGTGTGACATTCATTATGACGTTAAGTCTGTCTTGTTTTCCAGTTTGGGAAAAGTAGCTCTGGTTATGACCTACATTTTAAAGCCATCCAATAAGATAAGACACATGCGGCATGGGGCTGAGAACAACTTCAGATTGGTGCAAATATGGATGAAATACGAACTTACAGACAGAAAGATAGATATATAGACAGATAAATATGTGGACATACTTGAAATTCAGCATAATAAAAGTTCGATAAAACATACTAAAGCAAAGATGTTCAGGCACTTTTTTTTTTAACTCTCACACCTTCCGTTACGGATATTGCAGGTAAACCAAGCCTATCCGAATGTAAGAGCATCCATTCCCCGATCCAAAATGGCTGACAATCTAATAACCAATTGGATTTCCCAAAAAGCCGTGGCGCAGAACATCCTCCTAATCCCCTCAAAGATTACACAATCCCTGAACAAACAGGCGGGTTTTGCCGTAAATCCCACACCAGGCCGCGCAAGGTATCCGCAGTGCCAGAAAGCCAGATTTCTAAGTTTCATAACTCCAAAACCCACAATTTAAGAAGGCGGCAAAACAGTCATCTAAATCAGAGTTCACCGAAATGTTGTATCGATGTCCTTGTGGTGAACTGTCACTTCACATTTACCTCTCCTTGTTTTTCCCAGGAGATTAAGCAAAATCATAATTCTTCCATCATAGACAATATCAGTATGCTACGGCCGTAAACTTTTACTAATTTATTTCTCTCACTGTCAGCTCATTAAGGCACTGATTGATTAATGAATGACAGTCTATATTAGGCTAATTGTCACATTTGAGAATGGTGTGTTCACTCAGCGGTGTCATGACAACCTGTATTGTAGAGCTGTGAAGATTTACCAACTGCTTTCAAGCAGCAGAGACACGATTAACATTCTACGCAATCAAAAGAGAGCTTTTAAAGCAAAGTATGCTTAAAACGTCCTCTGGAAATTCCCTTGAATTTTCACCTGCTGGGAAGATTTGGATAGGATTTCCAAAGCATTTTTGAGTCCCTCAGCAAAAATATGCATAGCTGTCAACATTCAGAATTTGACTGACGAAGGCAATATATTAAAATGTTTGAATAAGTTTGTATCAAATCAAAATTCAGTGAAGAAGTATATTTTTGTGAAGCAGTTACTATGTAGGTAGTAACTCCTTTGCACGACACACCAATTGTTTGCAAGTTAAAGGACTGAAAATAGAGTACTATCCATCTCAAGAGTCATGACTGCATTGACTCTATCTCTGTGCCAGTACTTGTGCTCTTATAGAAGACTCTTCACCGGCTGCAAAATCCCCGGTCTTTATCACTGCTGCTATCCATTGCTCTCTCCTAACTGCCTGACCTCGGTTCTGTCTCTCCATGTCACCAGTCGGGCTTTTGCCCCAAGTTCTTGAGCATGATGCCTCCCAGCATGCCCCACTGTTGCCGTCCGGCCTGCGTCACCTTCCAATTCTGACTCCTCATTTGGGATCTCGCCCAGCAGCTACCTCGGCATACTATCTGACTGATTGATCGTGTTAGTCATTTCAAACTCTCTCCCTGGGCCAGTCAGAGGAGGATGGGCGACCCCTCTGTACTTTGGTCCTATCCAAGGTTCCTCTCTGCCTGTTTCATGTTGTGGGCTCTTCTTTTACCCCTGTCACCACAGTTTGCTTTTGTTTGGGTTAAGGCCAGGGTCTAACGTGGCAACAGTGTGCAAAATGCACTAAACAAAGGAATTTGACTACACAAACACACAGAGAACCCACTGTCATGTCATTCCTGTGCAACAAACAGCACATAGTCCTCTGTCAGGGAAAGAGGAAGGAGGCAGCTGGGCTGGGCTGGGCTGGGCTCCATTTTGCATACTTGCACACTAATTAGTTTG
Source organism: Albula goreensis (assembly GCA_022829145.1). Classification (NCBI taxonomy): domain Eukaryota; kingdom Metazoa; phylum Chordata; class Actinopteri; order Albuliformes; family Albulidae; genus Albula; species Albula goreensis. Next base: position 4,632,397 of record CM040759.1, on the reverse strand, counting down.
TATAGGAAAGGCAGTCGCCCTGTTGTCCGCTATCAAGCCAGTTTGTATCCACAAACATGCAAACACCCTTGGCTGTGTTCAAGTATATTTGACAAGATCAAACATTAAAATATGCATTGATGTATACTTGTATGTTCGCTGAGCTCATTGCACTGACTCATGGCTTGGGGAGCTTGTGCTGTT
>CM040759.1:4572214-4627214 GCA_022829145.1 Albula goreensis | reverse complement strand
GAGTGATATTTATGGTAGGTTAAGAAATATCTTTGCTATTAATTATTCAGTTTGATATTAAAGCTTAAAAACACTGAAATAACCACAGTTATATTTATAACTCACTTTAAAATATATAGTTGACTTAATAATTATCATGTTGATTATTATTATTATTGTTATTGTTATTGTTGTTGTTATTATTATTATTATTATTATTATTAGTAGTAGTAGTAGTAGTAGTAGTAGTAGTAGTAGTAGTTGTAGTAGTAGAATTACTATTTGTCTTATTAGTAGCCATAAGAGGTGGGGCCAAATAGCTGATAGCAATGTGTCACCAGAAAATGGTGTTACCCACCAGGGGTCGGATTAGGACGAGCAAAGCCACCCTCCCAGCACCTGACAGCCAGACTGACAGAACCGTCACCCACACTCTGTGTCTGGCTTCCCCAGGAACGGCCTGGGGCCCTGGGGCAAGGAGAACCGAGATGCTGTCCTGGGCTTTAATCTCCTGGGGCTAGCTCACTTCCATCCCACGGAGCGTCAAGCCATACTGCTTTAGCTGCTGATAAGGGTCTTTTATGTGTAGTACACTGTGCTGCTGTTATTCTGTTATTCACTGTTAATGTTGCTTTTGTCTGTTTTTTTTTATCTTGCTGTTAATTGGTGAGAGGTCATGACCAAATGGCACTTCAGTAAGTTATTGGATTGCCACAAGCATCAGTTTATCTCCTGATTGATGAACTTTTCCAGTGTGACTTGCTTGTCCGGTGGTGTAACCATCTCGGTTGAGTCAGTGGGCTGAAGCGAGTGGCCTGTACAAACACTGCAGGTTGAAAACAGCTGCTTTGGGAGTCTTGGTTTGCTGCCACTTCATCCAGCCTGAAACTGATTAACATTCTGTGATACTTCCTCTCGCCCAAAACACATTTGCTGCATTCCTGTCAGGGTTTACACAAAATCCAGGAGTGACCATCTGAAGCCCTCTCAAACATCTGCGCTGACCAGATACCTCCTGAGAGTGCGTGTGTGTGTGTGTGCGTGTGTGTGTGTGTGTGTGTGTGTGTGTGTGTGTGTGTGTGTGTGTGTGAGTGAGTGTGTGAGTGTGTGTGTGTGTGTGTGTGTGTGTGTGTGTGTGAGTGTGTGTGTGTGTGTGTGTGTGAGTGAGTGTGTGAGTGTGTGTGTGTGTGTGTGTGTGTGTGTGTGTGTGTGTGTGTGTGTGTGTGTGTGTGTGTGTGTGTGTGTGTGTGTGTGTGTGTGTGTGTGTGTGTGTGTGTGTGTGTGAAAACATCAGCCAATCAATTTAATACAAAGGACATGAGGGAGGGGGTGCCATGCCCAGTGAGGTTAAATCGCTCCAGTCCAATGGTGGGCAACTGGACCTGTGGGGTCGGTGTATATGCTGGTTTGTGTTTTGACCAATTACCCTGCCCCATTTCACTCATAAACTGCACCAATTCAGGATCACATGTACAGCAGACCACAGTAAGCCATTTCATGCACGGAAAAAATGACCAGTCTTCATTTGCCAATTATTAGATAATTAAGAAATATAGCTGTCAGTTCACATAAGTGATTCATTCATTAAACATTACGTACGATTTGTTTATGCAGAAAGCACCAAATTGCCTCAGGCCACACACATCGTCATTCAGCTAATGTAAACAAATATATGAGCAAATAAATCATTCATAATGTTTAATGTACCATTTACCAATTATTAACAAACTATTTTACTATGTTTATAAGCAGCTTTTTTCAGGCCCCAAAATAAAGTGTTACTGAATGCATGCAAAAGGAGTCTTTACATGCTACACAGTGACACTCGACCAGAGCGTGATGCACAGTTCAGAGTAAGAGGGGGCGCTGAGTCTCTGAACCTGCGGTTCAATCTCTCTTTATCAGAACAATGTGTGCGAGAGCCGGGGGATTCTGAACACCTGCTGCAGATCAAACCACAATCAGATCCTCCTGGAATTTACCTGAGCGGCAGCTGTTTTTACTGTCTGCCAGGTTTCAATCTCCTGTCTCTATTCAGCATCTATCTCTTGTGCTATTTCAGACACACACACATACACACACATACGCACACATGCATGTGCATACTGCCACATGCATACTCCATGTGCACAAACTCACACTGACATACCTATATGCTCACACACACTCTTACATGCATGCATGTACATGCCACCACATTTGCACACTAAAACACATTCCCATGCACACAGAAATATACACACAATCATGTGTGCTCATGGTTACGCACCCACTTGTACATGCATGTGAGCAGCCACACACACACATACACACTGAAAAATGTGATTCTCACAGATTTAGATGCACCCACCCACTCACACACACACACATAATCACAGCCAGTAAAGGTTTTTCCACACGTGGCCCCATGAAGCAGAAGTGGGAAGGCACAGACAGAGATTTTACATTTCTGCTCCCCAGATTACCGTGAAGCACAAGGGGGGGGGGGGACGGGGAGAGGAAGAGGGAGAGGGGGGCAGGGAGAGGGAAGAGGGGGGAGGGAGAGGGGAGGGGGGGTGGGGGTGAAGGGGAGAGGGAGAGGGAAGAGGGTAAGTTTAAAAGGCTGGTGTTTCAAAACAAACCTGACCTTTAATATGGGGCGAAGGGGGGTGGTATCAATCGGCAAAAAATAGGGGCCAAAATAAAATGTATTGCCACTGATCACATTTAAGACCCCCCAGCGCTCATTTGCACACCCCAGTTGCAGAGGTCCCAGAGTCCAGTAAGGGTGATGGTCCACCGCTCCCTGGCCTGTCCCATTGCTTACAGGTGGTGTGAGAGTTTAATGCACACAGATGAAAGCCACGCTCACACAACAAAATGGAAGTAGAGGCGACGGAAATCTTTGACGTCCCTTCTCTCTGAACATCAGAAATTCCAATCTGCCTGCCTTCATAACTAGCAGGTAACCGCCAACACCTCTACCCACCCACCCCTCATCCCCAACACCCCCCATCCCTCCACATCCCACCCGCCATTCTGTTACCATGGATTCTGAAAGGAGCTTTGATTGACAGGCTCCATCCAAACGCAATCTACATCTTTCACACCTCACATATGGAGTACGTTGAAGCAGAACAGCAGCGGGCTAAAGACATTTCCGCTTGCACCTCTCCCTTTTACCCACAGGTGTCTGGGCTCACAGCCTCCAGTTTCACCAGCGCTGTGATGCAGGAGGGAGGCAGCACTGTGCGGGCGTGTGCACCCAGGACTTTGTGACGCGATAGTAATATAGCATGGAAGGTTCTGGACACAGGGTACAGGGTGAGAAGTGGTCTGTCAGTTTTTTTTTTTTTAACACGCCCTTTATGGCTGTCATTTGCAATCCACGCTTTCCCATTGCTTGACATAAGCTCAGATACTAGCCTGGGTACAGAAGCCAGAAAAAAAGCAATCAGAATTTCATTTTCACAAGAAAAACAAACATCCCTGCTTTGAAGCATGGCACAATAGCGCAGTGTATACACTGTTTGTGTACATCCATGGAAATCACATGTAATCAGCAGCATGATTAAAAAAACAACAATAAGGTATATTTACTTACTGTTCTAATGCACCAATAGAACAACATGCACAAATAGAATACATTTTGATTGTCAATCAAATAAATGGAAACAAAACAAAAACACAACAGATCCCTTTCATTGTATTTTATATATTTGAAAAAATGTAAAAGGCAGCATAATTACAAAAAAAAAACAATAATAATGTATTCTTGCTTACAAAAGCTATCTGTTGAGTACACGATGCCCTCCAATGCACACAGTCAGACTTGTTCATTAAGAAGTGGAAACAGAACAAAAACTCAACATAACCTCATTATTTCATTTTATACATTTGAAAGCATTTGATATAAAATTTCACATTTTTGTATTATTTATTCATCTATGTCATTACAGGTAACAGAAAGTAGACCGTAGCTGGATAGTGGCCTGTCAGATTTTATATAGAAAGGGAGTGCAACAAAAATTGCCTGTGACATTTTCATTTTTCCTGAAAACCGGTACCTGGAAAGATCCTTTGTCGGAAGGATTTTTGAGCCATACTGGAATTTTATATCTGAAAGCATTATTGAGAAATACTCGATTAAATCTGGTATTTCCATGACATTTTGGCACCGCCCAGCACTGTGACCCAGATGACGTAAACAAGCCAACAACACAATCTTAATTTCAACCTTAAACACGGGTTATAACGTTAAAACTCGGGCCAAGGCAAGATTCAGGTTAATAACAAAAACCAAAGTGGCACGATGAAACAGTGAAAAAGACTGAGGTGAATGAATGTGACCTGCAGTCTCCAACCCAACAAACTAATCATTAAAAAACAAAACAACAACACCACGGTCCCACGTGACTAACCTCACAGAAGACAAGGTGCTACAGCTCGTGCTATTGGACAAATGCTTAAACAACGCATTACAGCACTTACGTTATTGGCTGGGATTCCAAGAGGGGTGGGGCAATGTCCAAATCACTTGCGCTACTGGCCAAGAGGTTAGAAAAACTGCTCCACCCAGCCTCACCAAAGACACATGCCCCACACACCTGGTCTAATTATATTCCGCTGTATTAAATAGCTGAGTGGCTAAAGATCAGTGGTAGAAATTAATGTTCTGTAGGTTTTACCCATTTGTTTTAAGGTGCAAAACGGTTAAAAACTACTTAGCATACACAAAAGCCAAGGAACAGTTCAGCGAGGAGGGTGGTTTTGCCACTGTTTCAGTGTTTCTGAAAGTGAAAGAGAGCACTAACACAGGCAGCGTGTCCCAGATAAGTCTGCATTTGGGGGCCTACGGCAGTGAGGATGGCAGCATGTCAAAGTGACTGCTAGAGTTATGGAGCTTGATAGGGGATGCCAATCTTCCCTTTAACCCCTCCCCCCACAACACACACACACAAACCCATACATGTACGAGCACATGCACACACAGTTGCACACATACACAAAATTACATATGCACACATTATGCTTCCAGGATATGTTCATGCACACACACAAACACACACAAACAGATATTTACACACATTCATGCACACACCCAAACATGCACACAAACACACATGCAAATGCACAGTACATTTGTCCTCATTCATATGGATGCAAAAACACACATTTGATTTGTACCCTAAGGAGATATACACGCATGTTTATTCTCTTCTCATTCCTTATTCGTTGTAGCTTCCATAGTCACATCTTTAAGAGCTGATAAGATATTTTATATATATACAGATATAGCTTCAGTAAAGGGACTTGAACCGTGACCCAGCTAAGTGTTCACTTTCTGCTATATCACAATACTGCCTGTGTCCTGTCATTTTTACTAAGTCACACTGAGATTAAAACCTTTTTTCACAAGGCAGACCAAGAGCAAGTCAAGGACACAGCTGCCGCATCAATACAATGGGTATCAATGCAAGCAACATGAAAACACGGGTTTATACAATGGACACACACATGGCGCAACATGAAAACGCGGATTACACAGAAGAAGTGAGACAACAAGGCTATGAAAATATGCACTTAAAACACAAAAGTACCACCCATTAAAACATATGCAGCATTTGGTAAATTTATTTAATCATCCGGCTTTTGAAGTCAAGCATACAAATAAAAGACTGAAGCTGAGGAGGTTAATTGAAGCTCTTTGCGCTATCGCGGGTTGTAGTAAACAAGTGCCGGAGCTCGTTTTCAGTTCCGCTGCTCTGTGACTCGTGAGCCGGAGCGATTGAAGGGGCCCTGCAGGTGAACGACTTCTGAGAACGGCCGGGTCGACCTCAGCCCCTGACCCGAGGATGGTACACCCTTCAGGGGGAGAGATCGCTCCTGAGCTGTCACAACATGTGAACAGCAATGACTGGGGTGGAGAAGTTTGGGCAGGGAATGCAAAAATGTTACGTAAAAACACTCTGTGTTATTTATTTACGTTTGTTTGGCAAATGTAAATTCCTAAAGCCAAGCAGTCACCTTCTGGTCTGCTGTGTGCGGAATTGTAAAATGACCTCTCCAGCCAGAGTTACTTCCGTATTTTACTTGACAATATACTCATAAAACAGAAGCAGAGACTGGCAATTTACAGTTCACAGTACTGGCTCAATGCGACCTTTTCTTTTCACATCAGATCAGCAGGTAGGAGAAAATAAAAATCACACTTCTTACGGATCAAGAAGTGTGAGTCCAGCTTTCTAATAAAAACTCAAACTCCCATCAGTAACCTCTGTGTGTCCAGCAGTCCGACAGACCAAGTCTCTTCGCTACAACCCCCACCCCCCACCCCCACTACCCCTACCATGACCCCAATACTGCCCACCGTACTGCTTCACTGACAGAAGGAGAGTGTGGGAGAAATGAGATGGCAAGAGGAGAATGAGAAAGAGTGAGAAGAACTGGGAAAGGGATCATGGAGAACAGGAGTACAGGTTAGAGAAGGAGGAAAGAAAGAAAGGGGGAGAGTGAAAGACAGAGAATGGGGCGAGGGTGGGGGGTAGAGGCATGTAAATAATAACAAACTCATTTTCTCCTTACCTGCTGCAAGTTCTGTACCCTCTTCATCAGGGTCAAATACTCAACATATCTACTGAGATGAATGGGATTCAGAATCTGCAAGCTACAATAAAAACCCTCTGCCTAAAGCCTCTACTTACATGGAGCATGCCGCATACATGCCTGCCATAGTGTAAGGAAGGGTGCGGGCTAAACAATTTTGTAAAATTCTACAGGGTGGTGTTTCTGTGTGTGTGGTGTTGGGAGGGGTGAACAGTGGGAGGTTGTCTTATTGTGGCTGGGTTTCTTTACATGAAGTTAAATTATTATGCACATTCTATAATATTCTAATGAACCTGAAGGACCCTCAAATACGTGGCTATCTGGTGGCTTTTTCATTACACTGACTGTGCAGTCTTTCTATCTCAGCTCTGATTGGACACACAACTGCACAGTCATTCCATCCCAGCTGTGATTGGACACACAAACTGCACAGTCATTCCATCCCAGCTGTGATTGGACACACTAAATGCACAGCCATTCCATTGAGACTGAACACAGTCACTGCACAGTTAGTGACTGGGTTTATGCAGGTGATTCAGTGACAGTCCTCTGAGCTGGCATCTCAAACCAAGGGCAGTTTAAGTGCCCTCACTAAGACGCCTCTGAGCTGGCATCTCAAACCAAGGGCAGTTTAAGTGCCCTCACTAAGACGCCTCTGAGCTGGCATCTCAAACCAAGGGCAGTTTAAGTGCCCTCACTAAGATGCCCCTCATCTCAAACCAAGTCCCTCACTAAGACGCCTCTGAGCTGGCATCTCAAACCAAGGGCAGTTTAAGTGCCCTGTCTAAGACGCCTCTGAGCTGGCATCTCAAACCAAGGGCAGTTTAAGTACACTCACTAAGACGCCTCTGAGCTGGCATCTCAAACCAAGGGCAGTTTAAGTGCCCTGCCTAAGACGCCTCTGAGCTGGCATCTCAAACCAAGGGCAGTTTAAGTGCTGGCATCTCAAACCAAGGGCAGTTTAGGACCCTCCCTAAGCCTCTGAGCTGGCATCTCAAACCAAGGGCAGTTTAAGTGCCCTCCCTAAGCTGGCATCTCAAACCAAGCCTCACTAAGACGCCTGAGCTGGCTCAAACCAAGGGCAGTTTAAGAGCTGGCATCTCAAACCAAGGGCAGTTTAAGTGCCCTCACTAAGACGCCCTGAGCTGGCATCTCAAACCAAGGGCAGTTTAAGACGCCCCTGAGCTGGCATCTCAAACTAAGACGCCCTCCTAAGAGCTGAGCTGGCATCTCAAACCAAGGGCAGTTTAAGTGCCCTCACTAAGACGCCTCTGAGCTGGCATCTCAAACCAAGGGCAGTTTAAGTGCCCTCACTAAGACGCCTCTGAGCTGGCATCTCAAACCAAGGGCAGTTTAAGTGCCCTTTCTAACAGGCCTCGGCAGCACACAGTTACATCGCCTGAGAATACAGGGTGAGCTCAGCATTGGGGTGACATTTCATGGATCTATATGGGAGTTATTCTCCCCCGGCAGCATTAAACATCACATTCACACAAAGACCTTGTCTGCAGGTTAAATGGGGCTCTTTGACATTTCATGGATCTTTTTATTCTCCCCCATTAAAGCACACATTCACACAAAGACCTTGTCTGCAGGTTAAATGGGGCCTTTTGCTTTGCTTTTTGGCACAAACACGGAGCTGTTTAACAGGATTACATTGGGGCTCTTAGCGGAAGGAGAAATCCTAGGATTTTTTAAGAACAGGTTTAGCACAGCGCTATAGGTGCACTCTGGGAAAAATATAAGAAAATGACAAAGTGAGGATGGCCTAAATGGCACATTTTCAAGGCGTAAACGTTTCTGACCTACTTCAGACGTGCTCAGCGGTCCTTGGCTTGTCTTGCAAGCAAAAGCGTGCTGTTTATCAAACACTGAGCCATGTAGAACCAGTATAATGATAAGATCAGCGATGACTGCACAGCTTATCTTTTTCTCTTCTTTTTTTCACAACAAACTTCAGTCCTTAATCTATACTGTAGAACTTTTTTTTTTTTTTTAAAAAATTAAAAAAATGTTCCTGGAAAGAAAGGGACCAGTATTTCAATAATTTCAAATGCAGTGAATTTTTAAATTTTTATTTTTTTTTTTACGTTTGCTTGAGCAAACAACTACAAACAATTTTTTTCCCTCCATTTTTTTGGGCTGCAAGGTTCTGACCCCTGCTCATAGCTGATGAATACTGTGGCCCTGGTGTTCCCAAGGCCTACTTCACCAGGAGAACCCTGCTTAATTGCATTTCTCGCACATTAAGCAATTCAGCTAATGGCTGTTTCCCCAAAGCAGGGTACTTAAGCTGAAACAGGGTGGGGTGGGAAGGGGGGAGAGAAGAGAAAAGAAAAAGGATAGTGAGACATGGGGATGAAGTGATGGAAGAAAGAGATAGGGTGACAGAAACAGAAAAACAGAGATACAGAGGGAGGCTTAATGATACTTTATTTTGTCATTTTACCAGTTAAACAAATGCACACCAAACTGTTACTAAAGCAAAAACTGTTACATTCTGTTCAAACAATCAATAAATAAGATAACAAGAAACATAAGAAAGAAACAAAAGAAAGAAACACTGAGGTATAGATATCGAGGCTGAGACAGGGACAGAAAAATGAATATGGTTTAGAGAGAAAGATAGACAAACTGACACACATAGAAACAGAGGGAGTGAGAGAAAGAGAGAGAGAATGAAAGAGAAGGAAGTGAGATAGAGGGAGGAAAAAAAGAGGGTCAGAGATAAGAGACACAGATATTGAAAGAGCAAAGAGAAACTAATGTATGTGAACAAGTTGCCCACAAAGTGAAGAGTGAAAAGTTTACATTATCGTTTTTGGAATTTATCAGACATTCTTATCCACAGCAAGGTTTTTTTTTTTAACTTTTTAAAGGATCCATTAACACCGCTGGACATTTTTCTGAAGCAGTTCAAGTGGAGTACTTTGCTCGATGGAGCAGCCTGGGAATCATACTTGCAATTTCTGAGATAGAGGCCCCACTTTTTAACAATTACACTATCCTGCCACCCTCTATGTTTAAACTCTGAAGGGTTGGGGGGCATGAGTCAGCTGCCCGATAAATAGAGGGTAAAGGAGTATGGTACAATTGGAGCTGCTTTTTCTCAGTGCCTGGCACATGGGGCAGGCAGGGGCCTTTTGGCCATGGGGCACCTGGCACAGGGGCCCACTGGCACTGCGTCTGGCACGGGGCAGGAGCAGCAGCTGATGCAGGGAAGTTTGGGGCACTTCCAGACCACTCATCCCCCTCCCCCTCAAACACACACACACACACACACACACACACACACACACACACACACACTCACACACACACACACTCACACTCACACACACACACACACACACACACACACACACACACACACACACACACACACACACACACACACACACACACACACACACACACACACACACACACACATCACACTGCCCCAATGATCCGGGCAGAGCAGGGAATAATCATTCCGTTTTCTCAGACCCAGCTGTGCAATAACCAGCTCTGTCCTCTGTCAGCTGAGGCACCATGACTGAAGAGTATTATTCCAAATGTCACAGAGACTTAAAAATGACATCGCAGGGACAGGGACCAGCACTTATCGTAACATATAGACAACTTGACTATAATAGGACAGACCCTTAATGTGGTTACACACTCAAATTGCAGTAGAAATAGACACGTAATGTTACACTATAAGACACGATAATAGAGCAAGCCACACAGTGGAACAGGATTGGAAACAGACATTTAATGTAAAGGCAACAGGGACAGGAACTTAAAGGAACTTAAAGGGAACTTAAACAGACACCATTGTTTCAAGGAAAGTGTCTCTGAATTCAGGCATCTCATTTAGCTATGCATTTTACAATTAGCAGATATTTAGCCTGAAGGATAATTATTCGTCATCAGATGTAAAGTGAAGCTAAATACTTTGTGTTGAGAGAAAATATAAGAACAGGGTAAAACACCAATTCCAAGGCTGTATCAAGCATTCTTAAAGTGGGGGGGGGCGAGCTGTGAGTAGCTTACTGTTTGCTGATTCTTTGCATACTTGACCCACACAAACAAGGATGCATTAACTAGCCTAGCTGACATGTTATAAAATGCATCTCAAGATAGCCACACGAGCAAGGAATTGCAGTCAAGGAATTAAAGTATTTTGGTGGTTTTGGAAATAAAGGAACTGCCCTTTCTGAATGAGGAAATACCAGTACAAAAATATGTACGCTGCTACATTATGATTAGACATTGCCCCAAATTAACATGTTTACTGCCCTCTCCCATATTCAAAGAAATAAATTCTGAGATTTTCATATTTTCACCACTCAAAGTACACAGAGACAAATATAGCACAGCTGGACTATTATTCTCATATAGGCCTATAATGCATGTAAATATGTTCTGGTAGACCGCAAGTTTGCAAAACGAGAAAGCAGAAGTGTGTGTTTAAAATGTGAAAATATGATATTTAATGGGAAGCATTGGCAGCTCATGGACTTCAATAATAGTTGGGCGGTGACATCACAACCACAACAAATTCTACCCCAGTGATTAACGCATCCAACCCCTCGACCCGGTGCTGCAGGTTCGAATCACGATGCAGATGGACCGTTAGCAAGACAGCTGTACAGGCGTAGGTTGGATTAGATGATGATCCTAGAAAAGTGCATCGACCCATGGTTGCAACACCCATAATCAATAATCAATACTCTGCCCAAATGTAAAACTCAGGGGGAGCAGTGAAATGCATGAACCATACATAGACACAGCACATAAACACCAGGCCTTAAGAGAACAAGAAAAATAAGCTCGTTTAAAATTAAATATCACATTAGGATAAACAGTGTTTTGTTTAACTAAAAATAACTGTCATGAAGCCCTAACATATGAGGGGGATTTAGGTTTATCTGATTTGTCACTTTGCCATGGGTATGGGCAACAATCTTGACAGCATAATGTATTTTTTTTTTTCAGGTTTAATTAAGGACTTTTCCAATGAAGATGTTTAAAGGTGAAGTTTGCAGCAGGGCGGCAGCTTCTTCCAACAGGTGTTATGCCTTAAGATGATAAAAGGATGCATTATTCTAAAACCCTCCTAAAGACTGACAATGAATATATTAGTCTAAAGACCATAACTGTGACTGACAAACGCAAGACCAGTTACATATTACATAGGTTAAGTGGCATGGCATGGGATTGCATCTGCATTCACGGTTAATTATAAACGGAGCGCCTGGTCTGTGTTATTGTCACGCATACGTTTTCTCATGGAATATTAAGTATGAAAATAAAAGGCTTCTCACATCTACGTTCATGGGTAATACGTTATGTTTTTATGATACATTATGACTGCAGTTTAGTCCACGATCCAGTTGGCTGCAGGGTTATATCTCAGTTTGTTATCGCTAAGGCCAGCCTTATCATTATTATTATTATTATTATTATTATTATTATTATTATTATTATTATTATTATTATTATTATTACACATTTCAAATCTCCTCTTCACTACACAAAAGCAGTCCGACAGCTCTGGTTTACTCATAGTAAAAATATATAAGTCCTGCTGTCACCGTCACTCCAGTCTGCTTCGCTGCTGAAGCTGCTAACATGGCGAAGGATGTGAACATACAGGGCGGACTCGCGCCACCAAAGTGCAAGCCATGAAATTGCAAACGGTTTTGATCATTTTAAGGTCCAAAGTATCTGTGGCTGGACTTAGTGCGCGATTGGCAATCTACAGCCCCACCCACCGCTCTGCATTAAAGAATATCTGCGTGTGGCGGGGAGCGCAGCACTGACCGGCCAGCGCCTAAATGCTCGAGTCAAAGTGCGAAAACATTCATTGCACATAAAATCAAAAAGGGGGCGAGAAGTTTAAAGATGGGACGAAATTAGCCAATGTTACTTCACTGTGCTTGTATCTGCTCTTCTGATTTGAATCTCTGCCGTGAGAGGAAGTGTACTGCAACACTGTGAGAGTTAATCTGTCTTCAGAGGAGCCACTTGCATAAAACAACAAAGAATTTTGTACGTATAATTGAGTAGGTTAGATTGTTGAAAGCCCAATTCCACCTTGTGCCGTAATTTCCCTGATGAATACAGCTTTTCTCCCCCACATGATCCCTTGTAATCACTTTTCGGCTTTCATCAATGCACAGCACTGTACAAACGGCTCCTCTTAAATTCTGCTAAACATTAGTAGCTGTAGGTTATTGCGTGTGCCTTACCACTACGTAAAGGAATATCATTGTTTCTCAGATTTAACAAAAAAGATTTCCTGCAGTTTCAACCCCATGCAGCAAATTCAAAAAGAGGATGCAAGCTATGCAGTGGCCACATCACCAGAATGAAACTTTTGGACTTTATTCGTTTACAGATATAGGTATGATTAAACATTTCAAAGACTACAGTCTAATGCCATCGACGTCTATAACTTCGTTGAATATGCAGGGCAAAGGAACAGAACTGCAGATCACCAAAGTCAGACCGCACAAAAATCTTGGACATTCTGCATGTGCCCGTGCACTGTTTATCATCTTATTAAAATACATTGCATCATAATCTTTCAATAATTTCATCCTGTAACTGAGCCGGACTCTTGGGAGAGGTCAGGCGCCACTCTCACATGCCATCACAACCTGTTGCTCTTTCATGTGAATATTCTGGTCTGTTTCCCGGTACACTCACTCGATAACTGGGTGAGTCTCTCCGAGAGTTCACAGCACAAATTAGCCATTCATTTCATTTATCTGTCTGTCCAAACTTCTCCACACTATGTGATTATTCGCAAATCCAGTAGACACACAGAGGGAGTACCAGTTATTCCACGTCAGTATGCATTTCGTTAAAGATCAAGACAGATATGGATCAGCGAACGTGTGTGTATGAGTGTATGAGAGAGAGGAGTGAGAGAGAGAGAGACAGAGAGAGCGAGGGGGAGCGAGATACAGTCCCTCTAAGCAAGGTGCAAGGAAACGAGACCTCTCTGTACCAGCTGAAACTGAGGTCGAGCACAGTGCCAAACCAAGATAAGTGTCTGCCAACCATAGGGGCGCCAGGAGAAAGGGACAGAATATGAGCACGCGCGGGCACTCGCTCTGAGTCTCGCAAACGGACAAGGAGGTTACATAATTTAAGTGGGGATAGCCCGTTAACCAGGTTAACGGGGTTCCTGGAAAACTTCCTCTTAAACTGTTAAACTGGCCACTGTCTATTAAGTCAATTATCATAACCCCTTTCAAAACGACCCAAAAAGTATTAAGCAAGCAAGGAGACTGGTTCAGATTTTATGGTGTTATTAAAAGGAAATGTAGATTAAGAAAATGATAGAGCGCCGTTCATATCAGATTGATATGACTGCAAACAGTGGCAGTGCGCAGCATAACGATAAGCGCGTTGACCTCAATAAGTAACGTTGATTCTAAAAGGAGAAACCAAAGGGCTGAATGTTTTCGCTATGAGCTGCGTATGGAACACGAACCAATGGAAAAGCAGGCGTGAAGGTGGTTTCATTGAACTTCAGCGCTCCCACTTCCTTTTGAATTTTATCAACTATTGGTTGCAAATAGCAGTTGCTAACATTAGATGTTTAAAAAGTTGCAAATGAATGTGTGCGCGCCCTGCCAGGCAAATAAACAACTAGGAAGGGAAAATGTAATTGGTACCTTGAAGGCATCGAACTCTTGTATCTCCGATCACCAGCCCACAACGGTTCATCTTCTAATGTACAACATAAACGCAGGTACCATCCATCCGATCAGCAACAGTCATAATCCACCTGGAACAGCGCAGGGACGTGATCTTGTATCTTGCCTTGACAGAGTGCAGCATGAAACTGAATTGATACAGCTGTGACTGCGCTTGTCCGATGTAAATGTCCGTTACGCAGGACGGTATACGGTGCTGAAAAGCAAAGTGAGCGCCAAGCGCTGAAGAAACAGCTCTTTGCTATATACTGACGTCACTGCACAGTCCCGGTCAGCGACCGCGCAAGCAGGAACCACGGACGGAGCGAGGTGAAAACCACTTTCATGAAGTTATTCTAATCAACAAAGTAAAAAAAAAAAAAAAAAAAAGAATCAGTTAAACTTAAAAATATTGCGCATTTTCTTCCGAATTCTTTGCTGTTTTGAATTTGGCAGGCAAGTACTCAATGACAAATTATTAGCCTAAGTCTTGTATTTTACATTACCTAACATTAGCAACTGTTCACTAAGAATAACATACAATTGTTTCGTAACCCAAGAACACTGTCAAGAAAATTGAAATGAACATACTGTTGGCTTGTTTGAAATTTAAGTCGCATTATTGTTCCACTCTGGTGGATTGGCTGCAGTGAATTACCGGCATAAACCGCACGCCCTGCTAGCGCAGAAGTTGATAGGTGAGGATTTTATTTCATCCTGTCTTTCCAGCAGTCTGCATCACACCCGGGAATACAGGTTTAAACGCAACCGGTGCGGTAGTGTTGTTGAATCCTCCATTCGGCTTGCTGACTTCCTCGGGGAAAGAAAACTGTTCTGCAGTTGTTCATTAAACGCAAATTGTTAGGAGCGGAGAGAGGTATGCTGCGAGGGAAACTTATTAACTAAGCTGTGCCTCTCTCCGCACGCGCCAGGAGCGCCGGATAAAATAATACAGCAGGTGAAGGCCCCGTGCACTGGCACGGATACTGAGATGAAGTCGACATTTTTATGGAAAATAGGCGTATGTCCTTCAGAATGGAAAATATGACTATGAGCAAATATGGGCATTTGTTTTGTTTTGGACCGACGTGACGTTTGTGGTTCAGCTCTATTCCCAAACCTCTGTGTCCCGTGACTAATCCAGCACTTTGAAAGGCAGGGTGCCTCAAAACATTCCACAGAAAACATATTTGCTAATGATGTCTGGAGCTTCTGGAACATCTTTGATAGACATCCAACCTATCGCTTTAGAAAATATTCCCTTACGTTTTGCTCACTGAATACAAGAACATGTCAAAAAAAAATATTACCTCCTTGTTTGCAACAAATTACAGTAGACGGTCTTTGAATTAAAACATTCTATTCTTACCAAGAAAGAAATACCAACACATATTATACCAAGAAATAAAATTTAAAAAAAAAACTTAAGTACAAAAACAGAGAAACATTAAGAAAAGATCCTCATAGCATGCTTGAATATTACTCTAGTTTTTCTTCATAAACAGATTTCAGGCTGTGCCGCACACACCACCCAGCTGTAAATTGAAACAAATCATTTATTATGTGGCATTGGGGAGGGTGGCATGCCCTGCTAGAGGGTGGGATGATTGATGAAAGAGGTGTAGAGGCTGAATACTCAGCTTTCCACCACATGACTGCGTGAGTGGAACCTCCGCGGGGGCAAGAAGTTGGAAGAAACTGACACCTAGGAATATAGATGTGTAACTTTTTGAATGACACATTTGTGTGTGTGTACAAGTGTGTGCCTTTGTGTGTGTGTGTGTGTGTGTGTGTGTGTGCCTGTGTGTGTGTGTGTGTGTGTGTGTGTGTACAGGTGTGTGCCTTTGTGTGTGTCTTTGTGTGTGTGTGTACAGGTGTGTGCCTTTGTGTGTGTTTGTGTGTGTGTACAAGTGTGTGCCTTTGTGTGTGTGTGTGCATGCATTTGTGTGTCCACTTATGAATGTCTGATTTCCTGCATGCATGCCCGTGTGTTTGTATGATTGTCAATGTGTCCGTTTGTGTGAACATGTGTGAGCGTCTGTGTGTGTTTGTGTTTGTGTTGGTGCAGGTGTGTTCTCAGACAGGGGCCAGGTTGTGTGACACACACACACAGGAGATTAGTGTTTACCTCTGTGCAGCTCTGAATGCAGTCATCTGCACTGCTAGCAAAGCTGGCTGTGTGACGGCCCCATTGCTCTGAGGGGAGAGGTGGGATTTGACAGAGTCAGGTGTGTAAACTGGTAAATCCAGTACTCGTTCAGGGGATCTCATACCTGGGTGCGGGACATCTATCTCATGCCCTGAGCCAGCGGGACTCTCCACCCTCATTCGCACGGACAGGTGGCCGTGGTGCTTATCGATCTGCTGGCTCGTGATCTGGAGCTTGCTTCCAAGTTCAGGTGTGTTCACACTGCTGTTTTTGAATTAATCAAAAGCAGGCTCCGTCATGGTATAGTATGAGAGAGATACACTGATGGATGAGAGAGACTTACTGCTCCACACTGACCACTGCTGCTCTGATCACTGCTCCACACTGCTGCTCTGGCCACTGCTCCACACTGACCACTGCTCCACACTGCTGCTCTGACCACTGCTCCACGCTGATCCATACTGACCACTGCTCCACAAGTCTGTGTGCTACCTGCACACAGTCAGTTGGCACAAAACATTTGCAACTCTTTACAAGCTGGCAGTATGATTGCAGCAAGATCTTCACAGAATTTAGTGTTTTTTAATGCCTTCCAAACCACAGCATTCCACTTAAACTGTGAACGGATCCAGGTCACGCTCATGTTTTCACCACAGGATAAAGTTTCAGAGATGTGTTCTTTGACTTGACAAAATCACAAGAATGCAGCTTTTTCACAGCTTTTTGCAGCAGTGGAAATGGTCTATGGCTCACTGGTTTAGTGCAAGCAATGAGTTATCCAAGGACAGTGAGAAAAGAGAACAATTTTAAAAAAGAGGAATTAAATTCTTTAGTTTTGGGAGCTCAGCTGACTGGCTGTCCTCATAGTCCACTCAGCCTTTCTGACAATCTATTAGTGTCTCTCCCTCCCTCTCTCTCTCTCTCTCTCCCACCTCCCTTCTTCTCTTTCCCTCCTTCCCTCTCAGTTCAGCTCAGATTGCTTTATTGGCACAATATACTTTATTTATTGCCAGAGGTTCACAATTTATTTCAACAAGCACCATGTAATAGTGTAGTATAAGGAGAGATAAGTCAGAAAATTGAACTGAAATACATGCTTACGATACTGATTAATATCAAGGGAAAGAATTGTATATGGTTGCAGCGTGGCTGGTAATAACTATAAACTCTTTTTGGACTTCTGATTCAAAAAGCAGTAACTCCATGAATAAATAGGTTTCTTTTAAAGAAAAGAAGAAAACTACTTTGTGAAGTCTGGACTTTGCCTGAAGTGGAGGAAAAGGGCCTATGTCACGCATTCTGACAGTCCGCCGTGGGTTCGACAGGGGCCGTGGTTATGTGCAATAAATGTTTAATTTTGCAGTCTTATGCCTGAGTGGGTGCCCGCCGTCGCCTGGCCGAAAACCCGCCGGCCGCCGCACCGCCTTCTAAATGTCACTGATTTGCAGGTCTTGTCAAGGAAGGAGGGAGGCCTTCTCTTTCACTTAATAAACCTTTTTTGACGTCCGTTCATTTGCGACAAAAGCGGTGTTCTGCTGTCCAGGTGTGGACCTCACGGATCGGCACTCTTACCTGTCCTGAAAGGGCCAGCGCTGAAGTTACTGTATTTATTTGCGTCACTCATCCAGATCCAGCTGGAACTCGGAGGCTCTTGGAAACGTTTATTTAGCCAGCCCTTATTTGCACTGTTATCCATATATGAAGCACAGAATAATCAATATGCAATAGATTATTAATTATTGGTACATTATTAATTAATAGAAAATTCATTATTAATTAGTGTAATAAACACCACATTGAATCAACATATCCTTAGTTATCCTCAAAAGCTCCCATGTATTTATTATTTAATGTTCACCACTTTGAAGAAAAAGTAAGAAGAGGTGGTGAAGTTGTGGCTTAGCCCCAATGTCTCCTGTTGTGAGCCCATTTAAAAGCTCGCCCCCAAAGGGCAAGCATATAAATGGACCACGTTTCAAGATGACCGCTGACTCTTGATTGGTTGTCCTGTGTTGGGAGAAGAGCTCCTTGTGACTGTATTTCAAACCCTGGTTTGGTTTTGTTGCTCCTTTTCCCCATAGCTGTGTGCAACATCCTGTGGCTTTCTAACCAACAATGAGGGAAGGGGGTGGGGATATGTCAATCATTTTGATTGGTATATTTGCAAAGTCTTTCAAAATTATCTTGAAATCTGTTTAGTGATTACTTGCTCTGCATTTTGAGAGGGCTGGGGGATTGCTGACACAGCCTGAAAATGTGTCTAACAGAGGAACAAAAGCGCAAAGTCGGCACCCCAGTTACCTGTTCATTCCCACCAGAGCCTCGGCAATAGCGCAGAGGTGGAGCCCTCAAATTTGAGCCTGGCTGCACGCTAATCACTACACCTGACATCGCCACTGTTGATACCATAACACAGAAGGTGGACAAGAGGGAACGTAAACGGTCAGAGAAAAGAGACCCATGGCCTCTGGCTGGAGCTGCACCCAGCAGTAGAGTCTAATGCATGTTGCACCCAGCAGTAGAGTCTAATGCATGTTTGCACCCGGCAGTAGAGTCTAATGCATGTTTGCACCTAGCAGTAGAGTCTAATGCATGTTTGCACCCCGCAGTAGAGTCTAATGCATGTTTGCACCCCGCAGTAGAGTCTAATGCATGTTTGCACCCAGGAGTAGAGTCTAATGCATGTTTGCACCCGGCAGTAGAGTCTAATGCATGTTGCACCCGGCAGTAGAGTCTAATGCATGTTTGCACCCAGCAGTAGAGTCTAATGCATGTTTGCACCGGCAGTAGAGTCTAATGCATGTTTGCACCCGGCAGTAGAGTCTAATGCATGTTTGCACCCAGCAGTAGAGTCTAATGCATGTTTGCACCCTAATGCAGTTTGCACCCGGCAGTAGAGTCTAATGCATGTTTGCACCCGGCAGTAGAGTCTAATGCATGTTTGCAGCAGTAGAGTCTAATGCATGTTTGCACCCAGCAGTAGAGTCTAATGCATGTTTGCATGCATCGGCAGTAGAGTCTAATGCATGTTTGCACCCGGCAGTAGAGTCTAATGCATGTTTGCACCCGGCAGTAGAGTCTAATGCATGTTTGCACCCGGCAGTAGAGTCTAATGCATGTTTGCACCCGGCAGTAGAGTCTAATGCATGTTTGCACCTAATGCATGTTTGCACAGTAGAGTCTAATGCATGTTTGCACCCGGCAGTAGAGTCTAATGCATGTTTGCACCCAGCAGTAGAGTCTAATGCATGTTTGCACCCGGCAGTAGAGTCTAATGCATGTTTGCACCCGGCAGTAGAGTCTAATGCATGTTTGCACCCGGCAGTAGAGTCTAATGCATGTTTGCACCCGGCAGTAGAGTCTAATGCATGTTTGCACCCAGCAGTAGAGTCTAATGCATGTTTGCACCGGCAGTAGAGTCTAATGCATGTTTGCACCCGGCAGTAGAGCCTAATGCATGTTTGCACCCGGCAGTAGAGTCTAATGCATGTTTGCACCCGGCAGTAGAGTCTAATGCATGTTTGCACCCGGCAGTAGAGTCTAATGCATGTTTGCACCCGGCAGTAGAGTCTAATGCATGCTTGCACCCGGCAGTGAGTCTAATGCATGTTTGCACCCGGCAGTAAGAGTCTAATGCATGTTTGCACCCGGCAGTAGAGCCTAATGCATGTTTGCACCCGGCAGTAGAGTCTAATGCATGCTTGCACCCGGCAGAAGAGTCTCATGCATGTTTGCACCCGGCAGTAGAGCCTAATGCATGTTTGCACCGGCAGTAGAGTCTAATGCATGTTTGCACCCGGCAGTAGAGTCTAATGCATGCTTGCACCCGGCAGAAGAGTCTCATGCATGTTTGCACTCAGCAGCTTGCATCTCTCCAGACTTTTGTGCGCCGTGTGCAGGGCAATCATCATTATTATCACTGCTGTTATTATAACTACTGAGAGGAGCAGCAGCTGTAGCTGTAGTAATAATAGTGGTACCTGTAACATTTTGAAAAGCAGCAGTGCTTTCAGAATTGGTATTACTGTTTTATAGCTTCATTTGCATAGCTACTTTCACACATTTCACACCGCTCAAGTGCTTTATCAAACAATCGATCTTTATTTGGGTGAAATGCTGTTTAAAACCAGCCACTCAAACTCCATTTCACAATGGCCATTCTCCAGAGGGTAAGCCCAAGGAAAACCTCAGCTGAGCGCATTCAGGGGACCGGAGAAAGATCACTGAGAATCTCACCCATGCAAAAAGGCAGTTTAGTTTTCTGGCAGTTTAGTTGTTGCATTGCGTTAAACACGTTTCGGTCACATCACATTTTGAATAAACGCAATATTAGTCGCAGAGTCATAAAAATACTTCTCTTTGCATGTATCAAAAGCAGGAAAATGAGGAGGAAATGTGTTTTTTTTCCACAATATATATTCATCTGCATGTTCACTGTGCAAGCAATTGTATTTCGTTGCTTTGTCTAATCCATGAGGTCCAAAGTCAAAAGTCAGTTGACTCAAAGAGACAGATGGGCGTTGTTAGAGATTATGGACCATGAGCTCAGAGTCTGGGTCGCATGCAGACGGTGCCTGAGACAGTCAGCGTGGTTCGTTTCCCACTCCCTCTGTGTGTGAGGGCATTTCTCATCCCACAGAGGAGTCATTTTTCCACTTTGTTTCCCAAAAGAAAAAGCAAAGGAAGCATCAATCACACCGACCCCAAGCTCGTCCCATCAGGACTTTCAGCGCGGCTATTTAAAAACGCGATGCCGTGGCCGAGACGTTCCGTCTGATTCCGGCGGAGCCGAGGAGACCCTGTAAACCTGATACATTTGAAAATCCCTCTCGTGGGCAGGAATATTTTGCACATGGACGGGAAGTCACCTGCACACGAGAAATCAGAGGACACAGTGTCACCTGATACAGCGTCACCTGGACCTTCTATCTGTCACTGCAGTGTGTTAAAATGGTTCACCTCCAGGGTTATTTTGATGTGATCTTTTTTTTTCTAAAATGAAAGGTACTTTTTCTGAAGAATATCTTTAATTTTGCTATGTATTAACCATGCACAAACATATGCTAAAATTACACTTAACTTTCCAACATATATTATCTTTGGATTCCTTTGATTTAATACATTCAGTAGTCAGACTACATACATAGGTACATTATCGCATTCAGAACTCCTAACAGAAAATTGAGTGGAGGGGCTGGTCTGACAGAATACAAACACAGAATTATATAAATTGAGAGAACATATTTTGTTTGAAGAGTGAGAAATTTCTGCCAATTTTCACAGATGTAAACAAGCCCATAGTGCTGTTTCACATCCATGACAAGCTGTGCATGTGCTGGGAACACATAATTTCACTCCGCTCTTACCTTCAGGGTCACCTTTATTGCCACCCCCCCATCCCCCATCCCCCATCCCTCATACCCCCCCCCCCCAGCACTAAACGTAACGAACACAGACCTATGCCTGAGGCTGCAGGTACCCTAAACAAGCTGGTTATTATTAGCATTGTCTCACAGGTTGTGTCAGTCATTCTCGCTCGCCCTGCTCCTGCAGCACAGGTACTGTTACATTCGCATGTGCCGCGAAGTGCAATTCGAAACCATAGCGACCCTCGCTCAGAGCCGTCACGCTTATCTGTCATCGGATCCAGGGAGAACAAAAATGGCGGTGTAACCGAGGCCCGGGACGGTCTGTCAGTAGCCCCCACATTACCCACGATGCACCTGGTCTGCAGGAAACCGCGCTATGATTGCGATGGCTATGGGTGTACAGTTACTGCATCAGACACCGCAGCTGAAAGCGCAGAGTAGGTTTACAGATATAGATACCATGGATAGTAATGCAGGGGATTCAGTTATGTAATATATATATATATATATATATATATAGATATATATATAAAGAATAGCCTGGCACCCTCTTGCAGAAAAGCTGATTGTAAGGTCTTTGGTTCTTGGTTTCAGGTTCACTTTCCAGATGGGCCACTTTGTACCCTTACAGAAAGTACCTGACTTACTGCAACAACAATATCCACAGCATAAATGGGCTGTGTGTAAAAAAAAAGATAAGTAGATCATTCAGTGTGTTAATTTTATATACCATGCACAAACCATTTTATTTTGTCAAGAAGACAAAATTTGGTGGGAAACCACTGCAAACAAAATAAAAAATGACCCTATATTTGTTTACTTGACCCAACAGTCAGCTAATACCAAGTAATAATAATTTCATGACTGGTTAGTCTTTTCAGAGTCTTCCGCAATGTGATGGGTAAAGTAAGTTTCCCAGAGGAAATCAAAAACAAAACTAAATACAGGATAAGATGGAGAGGAAAAATGGAAAAAAAATATTAGTAGTTGAGAAACACTGCTGCAACACAGTGGAACCAAAACCAAGGATATATAATGAAACAGATGTTGCTTGTTGATGTTGAAGTATCTACTTGATTAAAGAATGAAAACATGGACTGTTGAATGGCTGACGAACTGGCCATGGCATTATATATATATATATATATATATTTATTATTATTTTTTTTTTAATGCTGACTCATTTTTACCAAAAAACATATGCAGTACTGTGGGCAGAGAGAGAAAGAAAGAGAGAAGGAAGTGTGAATGAGGAAGTAAAGAACAGTGCTCCAAACATAAGGTCTGAACACAATACATAGCAACAATGTCTGTGCGGTGCGGAGCAGCTAGCCCTGCTGCAGAGCGGATGCTGACACAGCCATACGCTGTGCTTTATGGGAAATCTGTGAGAGCCTTGAGTGGTGTCAGAGCGCACAGACTGTACCGTACAGAGCGGAGATCCACCAGCGCCCTGGCCCCATATCACATTTCTGAACCATGAACCCCCCATCTCACTCTAATGTGCATTACCTTCCCCTAAAGAATGCATTCTATACAGTGATCGATGCAGTTCCATCCCTGCTGTATGGAAATGGTGAGTTAATACGGGCAGTGTGGCCTTTCTGTCAGACACTGCAGTGATGTGATACTCTCATACTGACAGTGAAGCACGTTCTGGGTTCTATTCTAGAATGTTCCAGCATAGAGCGAAAACATTTTCTATGGTGGTATGCCCTGTTTTAAAACTAAAGTACTCATTTTCTACTCTTATTTGTTGCACTGTAAAACTGACAAATGTTCTGTATGTTCCAGACAAACGCCATACCAGAACGCAGAGTCAGAAAGTGGGCTCATTACAGGGAATCGAATACATTACATAACATTATATTATGGGCATTTATAGCAGACGCTCTTATCCACAGCGACTTACAACACAAAGTGCACAAGAGTGTTAAAGTGCTCGAGGGGGTAGAAGTTTCAAGTGCCAGAAGGGTTAGCATGGAGTAATATGTTTTGCTATAACAGGGTCAGGACTGGGTAGAGTAGAGACTGGAGAGTGGAGTGTGATGACAAAGGAAATGGGCGGAGCTACCCCATGCTTTCAATGATTTACTGGTGTGAACTAACTGATGCGATTTCTGTTGCAGAAGCCTGCAAGGGTTAAAAGTCAGTTCAGCGGTTCAATATTGCAGAGTATATATTTGAGTTAATGTATTCTGTTTAAAAGCATCTACCATTTGAATTATCTTTCCACGCAGAGATTCTTTGTTTTATGCATCAAAAATGTAAAATAAAGCCTTACGGCGATTTACATTTAAAATTCAGTTCACAGCAGTATGAAATCCCCGAATTCAAAACACATCTGAATACAGTAATCGGATTAGATCAGACATATTTTACTTACAGAAAAAAGATAATTTGCCATAAATGCCATCCATAAGAAAGTACTTGAAGGCTGTATAAACAACATGAAAAATTCAAATCCATATGGCTAGTTTTTCCCCCCATTGTAGACTCCCAAAGCCACTCAATCTCTCTTGTGTTTGTGTGCCAGGAAACAGATACACTGCGCTGTGATTTTCTGGAACATTTATGTGTTCTGTATGTGCTTCTGTATATCCCAGCTAGCTCTCCTCCATATCCTACGAGACCCGATATAGAGCCATATCTGATACAGTTTATTCCACCGGTTGTGTTTTATACTGAATATACGTCAGTCTAGGTAGGATCTTAGAAAGATCTTCACCCGTGATTTTTCTAAGCATGGAGAATTAATGAGGCTCTGCACTGTATAATACGTCAGCCTCTGAGGTAGGTTTTCTGATAAGAAAGTTTTTTTTTTTTTTGAATGAATGAATGAATTTTAATCTTAGCCATTTCCTTATTTAGATGATCCTTTACAAATGCAACTAATGAGATAACAGAACCCTTTCGGACTGGTTTCATGAACATGGATTAAGCACACTCGCAGAATGCTCGAAAACCTCCATGGGGAGGTCCAAAGTGTTGGAGTAGGCTCAATTCATGTTCAGGAAACCAGCCCATCATGTGTTATTGTAAACTGCGTATGGGATTTCCTTTTTAACCTTGTGTCTTGCCAATGTCATGTATATATGCATATGAAATGTATCAGATAACTATATGATGTATATATTCAGTTGGGAGCAATAGTAAGTACAGTGTGTGTGTGTGTGTGTGTGTGTGTGTAGACAGTGAGACACCGCTGGAGAGCACAGGTTTGTGAGTTGGGTGGTGGGTGGGCATATTACTCGATACTGAAATCGATACAGGCTGCGGCTCAGCAGCGGCTATGTAGAGATCAATTCATAATGTCTTCACAATCATTTTTCATTTTTCCTTCTCAACAAATAACAGGATGACACAATGTGAACTAATGTCTGTAATGGGCTCATTCAGATCAAAGATGAATGTACCTTAGATTTGTACAATATCCTCAGTCAGCTAGAAACCCGTGTGTGACAGATGAATTCACCATGATATACTGTAATTAGCAAATTAGTTTACTGGCTTCATGCCCTTAGTCTCTTAAAATATGTGAGCTGTGTTGATCTGTTGGCTGGCAGAATAATCACTTGTTAATTTGAAACAGCCATAAAATTCTGGATTATTTCTTAATGGTATAACACATTTGTTAGACATAAAATGTGTGGGTAGAACAATTTTATTGACATAAACACTACCGAACACAAGTGAACGGTGGATGATGCAGAGTTATCTGGATTTCTTAAATTTCCCCGTAAATATACAAAACATGTTCTGAGGATGTGCTTCTTTCCTCAATGTGTAAAAGTTTCTACCCAAGAAAACAAACAATACACTGAGGCACACAAAGAAAGTGAAACATTCTCAACGAACAGAGCATGTCTCGAGACCTGTGTGTTGCAGGTACCTCTAATGACCAACAGAGGGAGACACTGTGCAGGCTGCCTAGAAACAGAAATGGGTTTGTTGTGAAAAATTACTGAAACAAACTCCAAAAAATATATATACCTACAGAAATATGAAAAACTGATTTAAATAGAAAATGTAGAATCTTAGACTTAATAAAGTCACATGACTGGGCCTCTGCTGTTTTTCCCAACTGAGAAGGGAAGGAGTGATTGTGAGGATTGGTGAAAGTGCTCTCATTACTCTCAGAGGAGCAAAAAGCCAGAAAACAGCATTTAGATGTGCTTACTGATTTATGGGTAACATCAGAGAGCAAATGATTTCATAAAATCCATAAGGAGCACACAATCGTGGATCGCATCTACCCATGCATAGCTCTTACATCCAGCAGCAGCAGCAACCGCACCACACTGATACTCAACAGTAATGTTCAACATTACTGTGTAACAACATCACACACACACACACACACACACACTCTCTCTATCTCTCTCTCTCGCTGTCACACACACACACACACACACACACTCTCTCTCTATCTCTCTCTGTTACACACACACACACAACTGCACCACACTGATACTCAACAGTAATGTTCAACATTACTGTGTAACAACATCACACACACACACACACACACACACACACACTCTCTCTCTATCTCTCTCTCTCGCTGTCACACACACACACACACACACACACTCTCTCTATCTCTCTCTGTTACACACACACACACAACTGCACCACACTGATACTCAACAGTAATGTTCAACATTACTGTGTAACAACATCACACACACACACACACACACACACACTCTCTCTATCTCTCTCTGTTACACACACACACACAACTGCACCACACTGATACTCAACAGTAATGTTCAACATTACTGTGTAACAACATCACACACACACACACACACACACACACACACTCTCTCTATCTCTCTCTGTTACACACACACACTCTCTCTCTCTCACACACACACACACACACACACACACTCATCTCTCTCTGTTACACACACACTCTCTCTCTCACACACACACACACACACACACACACACACTCTCTCTATCTCTCTCTGTCACACACACACACACACACACACACTCTCTATCTCTCTCTGTCACACACACACACACACACACACACACACTCTCTATCTCTCTCTGTTACACACACACACACAACTGCACCACACTGATACTCAACAGTAATGTTCAACATTACTGTGTAACAACATCACACACATGCACACACACACACACACACACACACGCACACACACACACACACACACACACACACACTCTCTATCTCTCTCTGTCACACACACACACACTCTTTCTCTCTCTCTCTCTCTCTCACACACACACACACACATAAAAGTAACACATAACACTGTAAGAACCATCACACACACACACACACACACTCTCTCTCTCTGTCTATCTCTCTCTGTCACACACACACACACTCTTTCTCTCTCTCTATCTCTCTCTGTCACACACACACACTCTCTCTCTCTCTCTCTCTCTCACACACACACACACACTCTCTCTCTCTATCTCTCTCTGTCACACACACACACACTCTTTCTCTCTCTCTATCTCTCTCTGTCACACACACACACACTCTTTCTCTCTCTCTCTCTCTCACACACACACACACACACACACACACACTCTCTCTCTCTATGTCTCTCTGTCACACACACACACACTCTCTTTCTCTCTCTCTCTCACACACACACACACACACACACACACATAAAAAGTAACACATAACACTGTAAGAACCATCACATACACACATAGATACATACACACCTGCATCCATAGACACATACATACATATGTGAGTGTGCAAGGTCACATTCAAACTGAATGAATTAAGTGCTTAGCAACAACGAAAACTGGAAGAATAACAACTTTGTGTGCTCCCGAGCTTTTTCCTCAAAGTGTTCTGTTCTGCCACTTGCAATTTCCTGGGAAGAATTGAAAGTAGCAGAAATTGTAAGGGAGACTAGCTCAGGGTGCCCTCTACAGGTGGGACTGTGTGCAGCAGGGCTAGCTAATGCTAATGCTAATACTTCCTTTACCACCTGAGCACTTTATTTATCATAATTTTTTTAAATCTGTAATTCCTCTCACTCTCTGTGAGGGCATAATTACTTTTATGCCATAAAACAGGGTCTAAAAATGATCAGTGAATTTGTGGTGCAGCTGACAGACCAGCTGCCAGCTGCCTTTTGGAGCGTGTTCAATATGTTTTCATATAGTGGGTTAACAATTGATGTGATTTGATTGGTTCTCTGTCTTATTGTTTTCGTTATTGGTTCTGTATCTCACAGCATTGTCTTGTCTTTGTCCAAGATTTAAAGAGACTGCCTTTTTATTTGGATGGAGCCTCTTTCTCAAACCAGTTAGCTGCGCAGTTGGCAGATTCAGTGTGGAAAAATGGAGCAAGGATTTGAGAAGTTGGACTCCATTTTGGCTCTCTGTCACATCTCAGGAGAAGCTGGACAAGGATTTGAGAATTTGGCCTCCATTTTGGCTCAACACCATATCTCAGGAGTGGCGGCATGAGGATCTGAGATCTTGGCCTCCATTTTGGCTCGTGTTGCTTTATCTTTTGGATTCCATTGGCTTGTTTTCAGAAGCTGCTCTTGGTTTTGAATCTG
This sequence comes from Albula goreensis, assembly GCA_022829145.1. Classification (NCBI taxonomy): domain Eukaryota; kingdom Metazoa; phylum Chordata; class Actinopteri; order Albuliformes; family Albulidae; genus Albula; species Albula goreensis. The sequence continues at coordinate 4,598,854 of CM040759.1, read as the reverse complement.
TGAATTTTATAAAACACAATGTCTCCCCTTACACCCCTTCTCCTTTCCCTCCTCCCCCTCCCCCTCATTGGTGAGAGCAGGTTTGCTGTACTTTTCTATAGGGGCACAGGACACACAACAAATACCACAGTGTGTTATGGGAGAGAAACTGGCTTTCTGTATATAAGTAGGATAATTAATAGCGTGAGTGTTAACATCCTTCCTTCCTATCTTCAAAAAGGCTAGTCATGAGAATCGATTTCTTTTTTTTTATGGGAGAAATTAGCCTCCAGTACAAAACCAGAAAGTATACAATATTTCAGTACCTCCCAAAGTACATTAAGCCACAGGGTCAATGTTCTTTGATTACAAATTTATATTCTGAGGGATGGAAAATGTAAGATACAAAAAATACATTAAAATGAATCTTTTTCTTCTGTTTGCTTTGCCTGCCCCAAATGGAATGCAAGTGAAGGACCTTCTCCTCCCAAACTCACTCTCACACAAACAGAAATAACACAAATAGAAATAACAACACAAATAGAAATAAAGCTAGATTCCTCCTCAGAATAGTCTGGAAACATTTTGTTTTAGCCGGGTACCTGAGGATTGGAGGTAGATAGACAACAGTGCAATTAATACAGTGGAACAGGACCAGAGAGCTGGACGTTGCTGGGCCCGGAGCCAGGGTAGTCTTGCCAATTGGCATGCTGGAGGTCTAAACCTCTTAACGAGCTTGTAGTGTGCCACCGTGGAGCAAAGCCCCAGTGACGAGCTACCACAAGAGCAAGCCGCTACCACTTTTATCAGATATTGTCATAAATATTTCATCACAGGGAGCTCGGAGGAGCTCCTGAATTTGAATGGGAAGCGGCCACGTCATAGGCGGTGTCCCACAGGCGATGTCCCACAGTGTCAGCGCTCCGGAAAAGGGTAACAGCCCCATGATGATAACGCCGCTAATCAAGACATGACTGACTGTGCCCCCTGTCACTCACTCTGCATTCAACGCATGCAATACTGGGTGTTCAGAGAGTGATTCTATCTCATTCATGAAGACACACCGGAGAGAGACTGTAGAGCTTATGGTGCTTCCGAAGTGAAGTACCCCCGCACATCAATAAATGATAAACGCAGCTGCAGAGAGTATGAACACAAAGCACGTTCGCAGCCATGCACCCGCACACGCATGCACACACCCACCCCGAAACCTGCAGGCCAGCTGTGAGCCGTAAGTCATGCTCTGGTTGTTTTATCAAGGCAACACGGTTTCATTGATACCATACACCCTAAATCAAGAGCAGTACAAGGCTCTTTCAGCAAAACTGGATTTCTCCAGCAAGGATCAGAAGGATTTCATGAGAGGCCCAAAGGAACAATTGAAGCCTTCTCTTATCCCAGCAGAGTTCATGTCAGCAGAATCTCATGGTACCTGAGATGTGACTTGAGCTCACAAAAGCACATCAGATTCAGCACACTGTGACCCGGAAGTAAAACTCATGTTATGAGAAACCGCACACTGTACATCTGCTATGGAACCTGCACTGCTGTTCCTGTTTATGGCGCTCTGACCTGGCCACAGAGTGACCCAGAATGCAAAACTCTCGCACGGCTGCTGTCTTTTTGTTCAGTGGCGTAGCGGCGGCGTGAGCGGAGCCCGCCCCAGAGCCGCTCCGCTGCCTGCTGTTGATTAAGCGCTGATTTGATCAGTGAGCGTTTTTACGTGAAGCATGATGACGACACCAGAGGAGGCGCAGCTTTATGACATCATCATCCTCTCAGTAATGGGAAATCTGGTTACCCTCTGATTCAGACCTGTGTGCTATCTGACCACGAACCCATGCAACAGGATACTACCAAGCCCAAAACTCCTTTCCCCAACGGATGGAAATATGAATGATGACAGTCACAGTAATGAGTCTATTCTTTCAGTCCCTGTCTCTATCACTCTCTCTCTCTTTCTATTTTAAGAGTGTGCATCTTATACACATACATACTCTCTTATTACCCCAGCCCCCTGTCATGCTCAGATATTTATACTATACACTTTACCAAGCACTGTCTTTTACTGTCACACACCCATACAAAAGCAGTATCTCAAACACATGCAAAGTATGATTCTGTCCCCAAAACCCAGTGATGCTCTCATCTCCCACAATCATACAAATGCTTTTAAATTCTCATATGCACATAAACATATGCGTATAAGCAGCTACACACAGGTATGCCAATATTCACAGCACACACACATACATAAACACATGTTCACGTGTACACATTTTAATACACACACACCACCTTCCCTCTTACATCACTTCCCTGAGCAGAATATAAACATGTGATTGGTCCCCATGCAAGAGGGCTCCTGGTGTTTCAGCAGTGAGCTGATCTGTCCTGACTGGACCAGATATGAGCGGTCACAGAGTTCAAACTGTCTAGACCAACACCACTCGTCAGCAGCTAACTCCTCACAACCCGGCCAGCTGATTGGACCGGGGCAAAGGCACGAGTGGCTCACTTGTCCCCCAGCTGAAGGGAACAGCATCATCTAATTGAACAGGGAAATCTTCCTCTCCCAGGGTACGGGTGACCTCCAGTAATGACTTAATCAACCCGGCAGAACAATTGCTTCTATTCTGACGCCCATGGAGCACAGAAAACAATTTCGAACTAACAGCCACCTTCTGCAGGTTAATGAAGGCACACATGCAGGTCTGGTGATTATTGAGTTTAGAAAGGCCAGCTTTGTGAACGCAGCGAGCGGAGACCGCTCTCTTCTCTCTCAGTGTTATTAGTCTGTCATTATTTATCCTGGTGCTTCCAGCCAGCTCACGGAAGTGTCCTGCTCATTTTAGATTTGGGTAATTTACCTTCACGTGCACGCACGTACGCTATTCACCAGATAAATAAATAAATACATACACAGGAGGAAACAATGGGTCAACATCAGGAAAACAAAAACATGTTAAAGCAATGGGCGCCCTAATACACATGAATGGACACATCGTAGGACTCTGTGTTTACTCTGTGGAATAGGCAGCCCCGGGGGCTGGGGGCTGGGAGTGGGGTTTGGGGGCACGTGGTGTACCATCGATACAAATGCAATGCCGCTGAGATTCTTGGCCTCTGGCGATGCAGCGAGTGCGAACGTCTGGGCTGGAGCGTGAATCTGCCCTCCCGGGGGTTCCCCGGTGCTAATGCTAATGTGGCTGTTTGCTTTTCGATCTTCTCTGCATGTGAGCGGAGGAAAAGAGACACAGTCAGTGTTGGGAAGAACCATCCAGCTCCCTGTGGTTCACAGAAATGAGGGGACTTGGTTACTTGCAGGATCGAATCCTGGGGGCACAAGAGGGAACCGTAAGAGTGTCCTCTTGATGACAACCGTAGGATCATAATTTTAGAGTGTCTGGGAAGACTTTTCCACCTTTCATCACATGGGAGTGATTTGAGACACGGCACAAGCCTTCAGCTGATACCCTTATCCAGAGCGACTTTACATTTTTTTATACACTATCCATTTATATGGCTGAATATTCACTGGAGCAGTGCAGCCAAATTACCTTACTCAGCGCTACGACAGCAGTGCCCTATCAGAGAAATGTGTCTGCAAGCCCTGAGTCCCAAGCTCAGCTCCCTAACCGTTATTATTAAGCCGCTAATTTATTCCTAATTATAGAGGCAATGATCGTTTTTGAAAAAAAGGATGAAGCATTATTATGACTTTGCAGGAATGGCAGATTTTTCCTCCATTTCTGCTGTATGAGAATGAGAAAAGGCACAGCAGGGGGTTGGGCTGAGTGTAGTTCTACTGAACTAGGGGCAACAGGTTCAAATCCTCAGTGGGACATAGCACCTGTATCCTTGAGCAAAGTAAACCTTAAGTCACATAACATGGTTGTAGTGGCTAAAATGTTCCTTTCTTGTTCCTATGTTCCTTAGCCACTGTTGGAGCAACTGGTTGATTACACTGGTTTCTGACGCGTGTGTCTAAGCGAAATTTCCAATACGTTTGCCGGGAAACAATGATTTATTGGAGAACGTAAAAATAAATACTAACAAACGAAAGATCATTACATTCTACATTTACAGGTTTTCCTGTCCCTTAAGTAAACTCCTATAGAATTATGCATGCACAAATAAAACGCACACAAATTCCCACAGCTAATATGAACGCCTTAACACGGTCACACGTTCACACGCTCACACGCTCACACGGTCAAAACTTTTGTGCGCTCAAACCAGCAGTCATCTGAGGTCTGGGCAGCACACACCTTTATACCCTCTATTCACCTATAGGGGCGCATGATTAACAACAGAAAATAATATAATATAAATATAACCATATTCTTCACTACAAATTAAACAGAAATACAATAATATATAATATGGCTCCTACACACGGCCCCTAATTGTATATGTATGAAAACATAACAATTATCATTTTTTTACAAAGAGCCTGTCGCAATATCAATGTACAAAATGCATAACTCGTACAGATTTACAACACTAATAAATATTTCAAACTCTTTGGGGCCAGAGGTTACTAGCACTTAGCCCCTGTTGGGACCTGGTCTTTACCACCAGTCCTAGGAGGTCATTCTTCTGACTCCAGCAGCAGACAGATCTTTCCAGGATGCTTGTCTGGGTCTTAAGCCTCATACTTCGTACTAGTCCTTGTGAATCAGGCTTGAGTTCCAGTAATCTTCAAAGTACCCAAGAGCCACAAGGGGTTGTCGGGTCCACGACCATCATAATGTTTCCAATCTGGAATCCTTTTCTGACTACAGACCATGTCTGCCTATCCTACAGCAGGGGCAAATACTCCTGGATCCATTCCTACTCTTCCTCGTCCTCTTCTTTTGACTGGGCACTGTCACTGTCCAGATCGTTCAGGCGTCTCTATTTACGCTTGCGTGCAGCAGACTGTAACCGGGGCGACTGCCCATTCTCCTTACCCTCCTCCTTCTTGACCTTCCAAAGTCCAGCTTTTGGTTCATTCTTTTCCTCTATTACTTTTTTCTTCCTGTACTTCCACCTGAGAAGGAGGGATGTTTTCATCACTCTTTCCTTTGTACCACCTGTTCTTTCTTCAGAGCAGCATATAGTTTCACACAGCTGTCTGTGCTGGTGAGATGGGCAGAACCATTCTCCATCCGTGATAGTCATGAAAAGGGGGCAAAAGCAGGCAATGTAGTAGCCACCGTCACAGGAGTCGCGCACAGCTGTATTAGTTCAGGATGGTTGGGTAGGCCACAATGTTTGTAGGGGTCTTCATTAGGAGGAAGCCCACCTGAGAAGGAGGAGGTTTATGAGTCAATTCTGTTCCTGTTTCTGTTCCTATTCCTCCTCTTCCTATCCTTCTCCACCTTGTAATCTTCATCACTGTCACCATCATCAATCTCTTCGTCATTGCTGTCTTTCTTCTCCTGTCTGGCTAATAATGATGCTTGCTTCTTCTCCATTTTCATGTCCTGAATTTCAGTCAGCTTGGCACTTGGCCAGCAAATTCTGGGGAATATCCTCAGAGATCTGCCTTCAGACTCAGAATCTGGTTTCCTCTCCTTTTTCTGAATCTCTGTCTTCTTTGGATGGACTGGAGGTGGGAGCTTCAGTTGGACATTCTCATCCCTCTTAGCTGCTCCTTTCTTTTGATGGCCTGCTTTGTCCTCCACTTTGGTGAGGGCAGAGCTTTCAAATCTACCACCTTCCACTCATGGTTGCTTCCTTTAGAAGAAGAGACGCCAAAAGTGCAAAAGATTTCTCTGCCTTTTCAGATGGTAGGTGTGTGTTTTGTCTCTTCAAAGCAGCAGCAGTGTCTTCACTGACAGCAGCGCTTCCTTTCTCCATTTCTGTGCTCATCATTGGTTGGTCAGAGACTGTGGGTGTTACAGGCTCAGTTTTTGTTATCTCTTTCTGAAATAGTTTGTTCCTTTTTTGAATTTCCTTTTCAGGCTTAAGAGCCCAGGTTTCACAATATGGTACTTAATAGGCATGACGGTACAATCCTTCCTGAAGGGTACAGTTCGACTATGTAGTCCATCGTGTGGCTTGATTGACTCCTCTGCTATCTTTACAAACCTTTTGTGCTCAATGACATTTCAGGCTTGTCCTCCGATGACATCCCATTGAAGTCATGATTATGTTTGATCAACAGCTCCTCTGAGTTTGGAATGGAGATTCTATTTACAGTGATTGTATGACACCTACTCTTGTTGGCGTTTATTACCTCTGAGAGGACCATTAACAACCCACCCCAATAGGGTTCTTACAGCATATGGCCGTCTCCTCGACTGTTGATTATTTCCCAAGGTTCTATGATCTTGGTAGCATTGGTCCCTATTAACAACTCCACATTAGCCTTTATTTGTGGAATCTGCACTTCACTCAGATAAGGCCACCTGGTCAGGTCTTCCTTTGTGGGGATGTTTTCTGTGCTCACAGGCATGGTCTTCTGTGTGTACACCTCTGGCAACTCTATGAAATTGTCACTGTCTAATCAGAGATCTTCAAACCTGTAATGACATGTGAATGCACAGATTTCTCTTGATTCATGGTGCGCAGAAGGATGTTAGTTTTCTTCCTGAGACATTCAACTGCTTCATCAGGCGCTCTGTGCAGAGCGTGGCTGAGCTGCCTGGAGTCCAGAAGGCGTATGTCTGCATGTATTTGTTGCTTTTGCAGCTTTTTAATCTTTACCGGAACAATAGACAACACACAATCTGTGTTACCGGCCCCAATATGCCCACATGCACTGAGAGACACCAGTGCACTGCTCACAGGTGGGTCTACTGGCTGTTCTGCTGTTGTTTCTCTGATTTTATCTTTGTGTTTATGTGAAGCACACTAGGGTGGGATAGGTTACACACACTGCATGTGAGACGCCTTTTGCAATCTTTGCTCATGTGACCTCTTGTCAGACAACCAAAGCAGATTCCTTTCTCCTTTAGAAAGTTGATCTTCTCCCTGTGTGCTTGTTTCCTTAATTGTGGACATAACACCAATATATGACCACCTTTGCAGAACAGACATCCTATTTGCAAACTTTCATCTTTCGGGCTTGTGGTGGTGTGGTTTCTGTCATATTAACTACAGACACTCCTGTAGCAAAACTACTTCCTGTTTTGGGTCTTGATATTAGTTTAGTGGGAATTGATTTGACCTTGGTTTAATGTTGCTGGTATCTGAATTTTGTATGTCACCATACACAGGGTCTGAGTTATCCTAACCTGCTTCTCAATAAACTGCACCAAATCAATGAACCTGGCCCTCTGTCTGCTCTTTTCTTGTAGCTCACAAGCAACTGACCTCCACTTCTCCCTGAGCTTATATGGGAGCTTCAGAACAATACTTTTTAAGTTGGAGGTTAGGTCCAGTTCGTCCATATACTGCATGTCTTCCATAGAGTTGCAGCATCCTCTTAGAAACAGTGCATAAGCCTGTAAACCTTTGGGATCCTCAGGTTTGATGGTAGGCCATGCGAGAGCTTTTTGCATGAAGGAAACAGAGATTTTGTACTCGTTACCATAATGCTCACATAACAAGTTCTTTGCCTTCTCATAACCTCTGTCTGGAGCCATGTGTAGGCAACTTCTGACAAGATCACGAGCTTGACCTCTGGTGTACTGCTCCAGATAATACAGCCTGTCCTTGGCTGCCTCTGTGTTTTGCTCAATCACATGTTCAAAGATTTGAGAAATGACTGGAACTGTAGAATGTCTCCATCGAGGCAGTAATTTCTCTTGGTGGCATGGTGGAAAGAGCCTGTTGTCTGACCATCATGGTGCTAATTTCATTTGTCTCTCCAGAACTGCAATGAGACTGTCTTGATCTGTTCTACTCTGTGCAGGGTCCTGCACCCTGGGTCTGTGCTGCCCTGGGAGCTCCTTTGGAATAGGCCTGCACAGAAGGCCCTGGGCCGTCGGCCTGGGCTATGACTCTCGTCACATCCCACTCTCTGAGATCTTCATAGGCTGAATGTTGAACAGGAAGTGGGATTTCTGTTTTTGGGAACACACTTTGTATCCATGTGTCTGGTGTGCTTTCTTGTTCTTTCACCTGATGGAAATCCAGGTCTGAGGTTTTGTATCGGACTGCCAAGTCCTCAAAGTACTCATTCATGGGATCCATTGATGTTGAGTTTACATCCTGCATGCACCTTTCAGAATGTTGATTTTGGCTGTTGTGGCTGCTATTTCAGTTTGGAGTTCAGAGTTTTCTCTCCTTTTCCTTAGTTCATCCTTCTGTTTGTTAAGCAGCTCTTCCTTGTCCTCTAGAGCATGCTTTTCCTTCAAAGCAGCAGCCTTTGTAAGCAAGCGGCCTTTTCTGCCTCTGCCTGGATGCGGGCAGACGATGTGGACGATCCACTTGAGTGTGTGCTTCTCCTGCTTGACCTGCCAGACCTGTGGCTTGAAACTGAAGAAACATTGTCATTGAGTGCAAAGTCATCACTGGGATATGGGTTGGGTTTCTCTGCTGCAGTCAGCCATTTAGACACAGAGGAGAGGAAGGCATGGATACAGTCAAGCTTGGCCCTATACCATGTTAACTCATCATGTCTCGGTCATCCTCAGTCAACAGTTGTTGATAAGATGTTCAATGTTTGAATTCATCAAGCATCCCATTGTATTTCTGTATTCTCTTTCACTCCACATTCACATTATCAGCCATAAGCTCGTTAACAATGTTCATCGTCGGGTAAGATGGGACATTTTTCCTGTTCTAGAAGCACGCATTTGTGCTGTTTTCTACCAGTTCCTTCCTGATAAACCTGTTGCAGCATGTTTGTATTCGAATCTGAATCAAACATCCATTCCTCGACAAATTAACTGTACTTCTATTTCTTTTCCCAGTAGATTTTAGTTCAAATGAATACAGTTCAAATACAATAACGATTCAGTTTCAATTTTCAATGCTATTGATGCGTTGATGTAATAATTGCGTTTATTCGAATCATTCCTGCCCATTCAGTTGTTCAATAGATATGGCGGGAATTTATTCCAGTTGTAGTGGCTAAAATGTTCCTTTCTTGTTCCTATGTTCCTTAGCCACTGTTGGAGCAACTGGTTGATTACACTGGTTTCTGACGCGTGTCTAAGCGAAATTTCCAATACGTTTGCCGGGAAACAATGATTTATTGGAGAACGTAAAATAAATACTAACAAACGAAAGATCATTACATTCTACATTTACAGGTTTTCCTGTCCCTTAAGTAAACTCCTATAGAATTATGCATGCACAAATAAAACGCACACAAATTCCCACAGCTAATATGAACGCCTTAACACGGTCACACGTTCACACGCTCACACGCTCACACGGTCAAAACTTTTGTGCGCTCAAACCAGCAGTCATCTGAGGTCTGGGCAGCACACACCTTTATACCCTCTATTCACCTATAGGGGCGCATGATTAACAACAGAAAATAATATAATATAAATATAACCATATTCTTCACTACAAATTAAACAGAAATACAATAATATATAATATGGCTCCTACACACCGGCCCCTAATTGTATATGTATGAAAACATAACAATTATCATTTTTTTTTACAAGGAGCCTGTCGCAATATCCAATGTACAAAAATGCATAACTCGTACAGATTTACAACACTAATAAATATTTCAAACTCTTTGGGGCCAGAGGTTACTAGCACTTAGCCCCTGTTGGGACCTGGTCTTTACCACCAGTCCTAGGAGGTCATTCTTCTGACTCCAGCAGCAGACAGATCTTTCCAGGATGCTTGTCTGGGTCTTAAGCCTCATACTTCGTACTAGTCCTTGTGAATCAGGCTTGAGTTCCAGTAATCTTCAAAGTACCCAAGAGCCACAAGGGGTTGTCGGGTCCACGACCATCATAATGTTTCCAATCTGGAATCCTTTTCTGACTACAGACCATGTCTGCCTATCCTACAGCAGGGGCAAATACTCCTGGATCCATTCCTACTCTTCCTCGTCCTCTTCTTTTGACTGGGCACTGTCACTGTCCAGATCGTTCAGGCGTCTCTATTTACGCTTGCGTGCAGCAGACTGTAACCGGGGCGACTGCCCATTCTCCTTACCCTCCTCCTTCTTGACCTTCCAAAAGTCCAGCTTTTGGTTCATTCTTTTCCTCTATTACTTTTTTCTTCCTGTACTTCCACCTGAGAAGGAGGGATGTTTTCATCACTCTTTCCTTTGTACCACCTGTTCTTTCTTCAGAGCAGCATATAGTTTCACACAGCTGTCTGTGCTGGTGAGATGGGCAGAACCATTCTCCATCCGTGATAGTCATGAAAAGGGGGCAAAGCAGGCAATGTAGTAGCCACCGTCACAGGAGTCGCACAGCTGTATTAGTTCAGGATGGTTGGGTAGGCCACAATGTTTGTAGGGGTCTTCATTAGGAGGAAGCCCACCTGAGAAGGAGGAGGTTTATGAGTCAATTCTGTTCCTGTTTCTGTTCCTATTCCTCCTCTTCCTATCCTTCTCCACCTTGTAATCTTCATCACTGTCACCATCATCAATCTCTTCGTCATTGCTGTCTTTCTTCTCCTGTCTGGCTAATAATGATGCTTGCTTCTTCTCCATTTTCATGTCCTGAATTTCAGTCAGCTTGGCACTTGGCCAGCAAATTCTGGGGAATATCCTCAGAGATCTGCCTTCAGACTCAGAATCTGGTTTCCTCTCCTTTTCTGAATCTCTGTCTTCTTTGGATGGACTGGAGGTGGGAGCTTCAGTTGGACATTCTCATCCCTCTTAGCTGCTCCTTTCTTTTGATGGCCTGCTTTGTCCTCCACTTTGGTGAGGGCAGAGCTTTCCAAATCTACCACCTTCCACTCATGGTTGCTTCCTTTAAGAAGAGACGCCAAAAGTGCAAAAGATTTCTCTGCCTTTTCAGATGGTAGGTGTGTGTTTGTCTCTTCCAAAGCAGCAGCAGTGTCTTCACTGACAGCAGCGCTTCCTTTCTCCATTTCTGTGCTCATCATTGGTTGGTCAGAGACTGTGGGTGTTACAGGCTCAGTTTTTGTTATCTCTTTCTGAAATAGTTTGTTCCTTTTGAATTTCCTTTTCAGGCTTAAGAGACGCGGTTTCACAATATGGTACTTAATAGGCATGACGGTACAATCCTTCCTGAAGGGTACAGTTCGACTATGTAGTCCATCGTGTGGGCTTGATTGACTCCTCTGCTATCTTTACAAACCTTTTGTGCTCCAATGACATTTCAGGCTTGTCCTCCGATGACATCCCATTGAAGTCATGATTATGTTTGATCAACAGCTCCTCTGAGTTTGGAATGGAGATTCTATTTACAGTGATTGTATGACACCTACTCTTGTTGGCGACGTTATTACCTCTGGAGAGGACCATTAACAACCCACCCCAATAGGGTTCTTACAGCATATGGCCCGTCTCCTCGACTGTTGATTATTTCCCAAGGTTCTATGATCTTGGTAGCATTGGTCCCTATTAACAACTCCACATTAGCCTTTATTTGTGGAATCTGCACTTCACTCAGATAAGGCCACCTGGTCAGGTCTTCCTTTGTGGGGATGTTTTCTGTGCTCACAGGCATGGTCTTCTGTGTGTACACCTCTGGCAACTCTATGAAATTGTCACTGTCTAATCCAGAGATCTTCAAACCTGTAATGACATGTGAATGCACAGATTTCTCTTGATTCATGGTGCGCAGAAGGATGTTAGTTTTTCTTCCTGAGACATTCAACTGCTTCATCAGGCGCTCTGTGCAGAACGTGGCTGAGCTGCCTGGGTCCAAGAAGGCGTATGTCTGCATGTATTTGTTGCTTTTGCAGCTTTTAATCTTTACCGGAACAATAGACAACACACAATCTGTGTTACCGCCCCAATATGCCCACATGCACTGAGAGACACCAGTGCACTGCTCACAGGTGGGTCTACTGGCTGTTCTGCTGTTGTTTCTCTGATTTTATCTTTGTGTTTTATGTGAAGCACACTAGGGTGGGATAGGTTACACACACTGCATGTGAGACGCCTTTTGCAATCTTTGCTCATGTGACCTCTTGTCAGACAACCAAAGCAGATTCCTTTCTCCTTTAGAAAGTTGATCTTCTCCCTGTGTGCTTGTTTCCTTAATTGTGGACATAACACCAATATATGACCACCTTTGCAGAACAGACATCCTATTTGCAAACTTTCATCTTTCGGGGCTTGTGGTGGTGTGGTTTCTGTCATATTAACTACAGACACTCCTGTAGCAAAACTACTTCCTGTTTTGGGTCTTGATATTAGTTTAGTGGGAAATTGATTTGACCTTGGGTTTAATGTTGCTGGTATCTGAATTTTGTATGTCACCATACACAGGGTCTGAAGTTATCCTAACCTGCTTCTCAATAAACTGCACCAAATCAATGAACCTGGCCCTCTGTCTGCTCTTTTCTTGTAGCTCACAAGCAACTGACCTCCACTTCTCCCTGAGCTTATATGGGAGCTTCAGAACAATACTTTTAAGTTGGAGGTTAGGTCCAGTTCGTCCATATACTGCATGTCTTCCATAGAGTTGCAGCATCCTCTTAGAAACAGTGCATAAGCCTGTAAACCTTTGGGATCCTCAGGTTTGATGGTAGGCCATGCGAGAGCTTTTGCATGAAGGAAACAGAGATTTTGTACTCGTTACCATAATGCTCACATAACAAGTTCTTTGCCTTCTCATAACCTCTGTCTGGAGCCATGTGTAGGCAACTTGACAAGATCACGAGCTTGACCTCTGGTGTACTGCTCCAGATAATACAGCCTGTCCTTGGCTGCCTCTGTGTTTTGCTCAATCACATGTTCAAAAGATTTGAGAAATGACTGGAACTGTAGAATGTCTCCATCGAAGGCAGTAATTTCTCTTGGTGGCAAGGTGGAAAGAGCCTGTTGTCTGACCATCATGGTGCTAATTTCATTTTGTCTCTCCAGAACTGCAATGAGACTGTCTTGATCTGTTCTACTCTGTGCAGGGGGTCCTGCACCCTGGGTCTGTGCTGCCCTGGGAGCTCCTTTGGAATGGGCCTGCACAGAAGGCCCCTGGGCCCGTCGGCCTGGGCTATGACTCTGCGTCACATCCCACTCTCTGAGATCTTCATGAGCTGAATGTTGAACAGGAAGTGGGATTTCTGTTTTTGGGAACACACTTTGTATCCATGTGTCTGGTGTGCTTTCTTGTTCTTTCACCTGATGGAAATCCAGGTCTGAGGTTTTGTATCGGACTGCCAAGTCCTCAAAGTACTCATTCATGGGATCCATTGATGTTGGGTTTACATCCTGCGCACCTTTCAGAATGTTGATTTTGGCTGTTGTGGCTGCTATTTCAGTTTGGAGTTCCAGAGTTTCTCTCCTTTTCCTTAGTTCATCCTTCTGTTTGTTAAGCAGCTCTTCCTTGTCCTCTAGAGCATGCTTTTCCTTCAAAGCAGCAGCCTTTGTAAGCAAAGCGGCCTTTTCTGCCTCTGCCTGGATGCGGGCAGACGATGTGGACGATCCACTTGAGTGTGTGCTTCTCCTGCTTGACCTGCCAGACCTGTGGCTTGAAACTGAAGAAACATTGTCATTGAGTGCAAAGTCATCACTGGGATATGGGTTGGGTTTCTCTGCTGCAGTCAGCCATTTAGACACAGAGGAGAGGAAGGCATGGATACAGTCAAGCTTGGGCCTATACCATGTTAACTCATCATGTCTACGGTCATCCTCAGTCAACAGTTGTTGATAAGAAATGTTCAATGTTTTGAATTCATCAAGCATCCCATTGTATTTCACCATGTTCTCTTTCACTTCCTCCACATTCACATTATCAGCCATAAGCTCGTTAACAATGTTCATGCGTCGGGTAAGATGGGACATTTTTCCTGTTCTAGAAGCACGCATTTGTGCTGTTTTCTCTACCAGTTCCCTTCCTGATAAACCCTGTTGCAGCATGTTTGTATTCGAATCTGAATCAGAAGCATCCATTCCACTCGACAAATTAACTGTACTTCTATTTCTTTTCCAGTAGATACAGTTCAAATGAATGCAGTTCAAATACAATAACGATTCAGTTTCAATTTCAATGCTATTGATGCGTTGATGTAATAATTGCGTTTATTCCCGAATCATTCACTGCCCATTCCTTTGTTCAATAGATATGGCGGAATTTATTCCCAGAAATGAATTCCAGCAGTATACTCCACAAAGTTTAAAAAGTATAAACAGCCAGCCAATCACTTTTATTCCAGTTAGCTTTTATATCGGTCAGCTCACAGTGTATTACATACCACCGCCGATTTCGTCCTTTAATTCTCCGCTTTTTTCCCGAGCATCCTTTGTTGTGCTGTGAATAACACGCGCTCTTCAAACAATCCAAATACGGTCCATTGCTTCAGGTAATCCACAGAAAAGTTTTGACTTTTGTAGTGGCTAAAATGTTCCTTTCTTGTTCCTATGTTCCTTAGCCACTGTTGGAGCAACTGGTTGATTACACTGGTTTCTGACGCGTGTGTCTAAGCGAAATTTCCAATACGTTTGCCGGGGAAACAATGATTTATTGGAGAACGTAAAAATAAATACTAACAAACGAAAGATCATTACATTCTACATTTACAGGTTTTCCTGTCCCTTAAGTAAACTCCTATAGAATTATGCATGCACAAATAAAACGCACACAAATTCCCACAGCTAATATGAACGCCTTAACACGGTCACACGTTCACACGCTCACACGCTCACACGGTCAAAACTTTTGTGCGCTCAAACCAGCAGTCATCTGAGGTCTGGGCAGCACACCTTTATACCCTCTATTCACCTATAGGGGCGCATGATTAACAACAGAAAATAATATAATATAAATATAACCATATTCTTCACTACAAATTAAACAGAAATACAATAATATATAATATGGCTCCTACAATGGTTGACATGCACGATTAAGGCTGTGAAGCATTTACGGTTAAAAGTCATCTGGAACATTAACCTGCCACCTGTGGTGCAAAATCAAAGGTTGATGGTGAAAGCAATAGATTATGACAGTGTCTTCATCTTGCCACAGAGATCAGAGGAAAGTTGAAGAGAAAGCTGAGGAATGGTCTCTGTATTTCATTTTCCTTCCAGTCCTTCCTCCTTGAGGGTCTATTGTGTCATTTTATTGTGTAACTATCTCTTTTTTTAATTAAGGAGACATAAAAATAAAAATATATCACTCTCCTCTCTCCCTCTACATTAACAGTTCAAGTCGCGCTTTATCATCATAGCAAATGAATACTGTTCTACTGTTCTATCTCGTCCAGCGTTGGCCTAGACTTCAGGCAATTTTCCAAAATGCTGCCAACTCCCTGAACACATACTAAATGGAAAATAAATATAATTATCACCCCAAAAAGTTCAAAACAACCTTGCAGAACTGCAGCGTTTAATAAGGATTAGCATAGCACTGGCAGGTGCTCTAATAAATAGGCCAGGCAGAGAAAGGACTTTGTTTGGTATTCATTCTGAACTTGTTTCTCCATAGTTACACACTATTTACAATCATGCAGTTTAAAAATACGGGTCTGACATAAACAGCTGCTTCTTATTCATCGGATTTAATGTAATCTGCTTTGTATTGGATCAAACACGGTGGCTTTGTTGAGTGTGATCGTTGCTGTCTGTAGCTCACCAGCCAACCCTGAGTTTCTTTTAAAGAAGAACTGATGGCAAGGAAAATATAGTTGTGTATTCTGTTTTGAACTTATTTGTGTTTTTAAGATGTGGTGATATTTTGTAGATATTGAAAAACATTCACTTGTTTTGATGTAAGTCATAGACTAACTGAGAGCTTTGTCCAGGATGTTGACTGAAGTCAGCAAATGAATAACTGGTGCTCATTGCTAGATTGGCCTTTGTTGATTGCAATCCTTATCAAGGTGTCTGCAGTTGATTCGCTTCATTGATGTGCTTGTTTCTAATGCATAAAAGTGAACATTCTGAAAATTAAAATACAAGAGTAAAACAAACAAAAAAACAAAAGCAATGTCATAAAATATAAAATAGTAAAATAATTTTAAAAAGAATACAGCAGCAATGCACATGGAGGTATTAATAAAATTAAGACCTATAATGAGAAAAAAATAAATGTTATTAAATAGCTGTTTTAAAAAGGCATGTTTTCACTTGTTTTTTAAAATCACAGTCCAGCTGTAATATGGCATATAAATATGTTATGTCTCTTTTGTTGCTGTTTCACTGTGGTTTAACTGTCACTGGAGATTGGCCTCTTCGCATCTGTGTTGGTTTGTGAGCCCCTGAACATGGTGTACAGTAACTGAGTTGTACACATTTCTGATACACATACACATATACTGAGTTCTGCACATTTGGCCCATCTGTAGATCATTACACTGAGCTGGGGCATCATAACCTTTTAATCCTTTCTTTAGGCAGTGTGATCACATCGCCTGATTCAGCCAGCTCATTTCAACACGCATGCAAGAAAAAGGAACCCTCGGCTCGAACACAAAATGGTTGAGGATTCTTCCCCAATTGTGCTGTTATGGTGAGAATTTTCCCCAGACATTTTCAAAATGTTTTATATTACTCCTAAAATAATAATAATAATAATAATAATAATAATTTATATAACTTCCAGCAAAATAAAATGCACTGGCAATAGACAAATCCATTAGGAAATTAGGAGTGTTTATGTAACCCTTTGCAAAGTGTGTGTGTGTGTGTGTGTGTGTGTGTGTGTGTGTGTGTGTGTGTGTGTGTGTGTGTGTGTGTGTGTGTGTGTGTGTGTGTGTGTGTGTGTGTGTGACAGAAGAATTAACATATCCATATAAAAATTTATTGATGAAGGGAACACATGTTGAATTAAACGTACCTGCTGGTGAATAATTAGCTTGTTATAAACTTCACCTCTCATAATTCAATTCAATATTTCATTTCATAAATTTAATCAAATCATTGCGTAAAAACATTTAAAATAAAATCACTGGATCATGGCTTTTCCCAATTCTTGAAAAACCAGGGCAGTAAACTGATTTATGACAAAATCAATTCTTTTAAATTTTAAGAATTAAAATTTCTGCAATAATGGTTAGTGTGCGGAATGACTAGCCGTTTTCACTCTCACATCTCTTGCGAGTCGGTCACAGATTAACTGGGATTTAACATCTTGTCGCTCCACAGGGGGTCACCCGCTGGCCACGCGCCCGATTAGGGTTCCATGGGCTTAGCCAGCCGACAGATTCCTGCAACGGCAAGCGCTGCGGGGGTTAAGAGGGCACTGTTAACAGGTGGGAGAGCTTTGCGCTGGATTAAGATCCCCGCCGTCCCTCTGTCCGCGGGGAGAACGGCAGTAAATCAATGACGGTGCTAATTCACTCTGCTCATTATTTTAATGGATTGATTTGCATGACCGGGTTGACTGCCATGACCCCGCACATTCTCTCTCTCACTGTGGTGCCCTCTCCCCATGGCCCTTGTCTGCCAGCTGGTTGCCTTCTCCAGGTACAGCCTGTAGACTAGTGGCTAAGGTACATGACTGGCACTCCTGCGGTTGGGCCCTTGAGCAAGGCCCTTAACCCCACATTGCTCCCACGGGGGATTGGCCCTTGGTTAGTCTAATCAACTGTAGGTTTCTTTGGATAAAAGCATCAGCTAAATGACTACAATGTAATGTAATGGTACTCTCACATTTTATTGAACAGTAGCCAGGGAGGCCACTACCATTTCAGAAGGAGACAGCGTGTATCATTGCATTACATTACATTAAAGGCATTTATTAGACGCTCTTATTCAGAGCCACTTACAAGGCAAAGTGTATAGGAATGGTACAAAAAGTGCAAAGATAACCCTACAGAGGGGTAAAGTCCCAAGTGCCAAAGGTGATCGAATAGATCAGGATTCCCCTATAGACTAATCTGGTAAAGGAGAAAATTAAATGAACAACAACCTAGGTCAAAAAACGAATTACAGTTAAAAACGAGTACAGATAAGTGCAGAGACATTACAAAGAGCACGGGAGGGGAGGGGAGAGGTGCGAGCAGAAACCTGCGTGTCCGACGGGGAGAAGGGGAGATGTTTGCATTGAATACCACTTGAATCTTATAATGTTCAACATTCTTGAAATATTCAAAATATTAATCTCCTTTAACAACCCCCTGTAGCAAATTTATTTCCTAGTTCTCTTAAAAAACATACCCAAAAGAACAGAACCAGAGAGTGGTAATGCAGTTGCTCACTGAATTAGTTGGAAAAGTAGCTCCACTATATATCAAGACACATGGAAATTCATTTAAGAAGGAAATAAATTTTCCAGCCAAAATATTTGCTATGACTTTAAAAGCAGTGTAGCATTGGGGGAACCTTTTTGGTACTGTATTGAACCCCGAATGGACCAGCAGCTAATTGTTTGTAAAAGGTTCTATGCAGCCAAATGTTGATGGGTCTATATAGTGCCAAAAAGGTCCCCTACGATGACGAGGCAAAGAATGCCTGCAGAACCTATTCTTTAGAAACATCTTTGGCTGTACGTGGGAAACCGTCATTCCTCTGCAAGCTCCAATGTCAATATGGGTACAAAGCGTGTCAGTTGTTTGCTGCCAGGGCTGATTTATTGGTTTCAGGATTGGGCAGCTGAAGTTCATTGCGATGAAATGCCTGCCTCCCAGTCTCCCAGTGTAACGCTGTGATACTTGGGAGACATTTAACTTCGAGTTGCATTCTCTGTAACTCTGCCACGTTGCCACAAAATGCCTCAAAATGTTATCTGTCGGACAAGTCTCATCATTCTTCTTAAAAACAAATCTTCTTGTTTTCAACAGGAGAAAAAGATCATCAACAGGGAAAAGCACCAGGGGAATAATTAGACTCTCAACGCCCAATTACTTCAATGTTCTGATGTCCCCCACACCCGGGGAATAACGCGAAACTGCCCTTAAAACGATGTTCCCCACACAGCCGGTGTGCCTTGGGGCTGCCTGCTCCTATTCAGCTAAAGCGCTCATAGAAAGCGACGGGTCACGATGCGCAGCGACCGCCCAAGAAGGATTATTCCCTGGATAATGGATAATGAAAAGGGGGGGCTATTATGGAAATGAGAGTGAAGATGTGGCCTTCTCCAGCTTATCACGCATTATGATGCATGTGCATAATCTGCCAAACAAATAGGGCGATCTCCATGTATTTTTCGAGCCTGTCAGGGTTCGTTTCAGACGATGGAGGATAATACAGAAGGACACTCAAGAGTTCCCAGAATCACTGACATTTATAAACAGCTCAGACAGCTAATGATTAAGAAAAACTAATATGTGTTGATAGGTTTGAGAATGCAGCTCCTGACTGTGAACACATCGGAAAGCGGCGCATGCCAAATATCATTTTCTGCTGCATTAAACATGAACACATTTTGTAAAGTAAACTCCTTTAACATCGTTTTTTTGCATCACGGGTGTGGAGGCTGGGTTATGTTCCAGAAAACTGCACCCTATTACACGGGAACATAATTTGTAAGTAAAGTCTAACATCAAAAGTACATAGAGGCCAACTTTGAATCACGTCAGTGTTGATTGATTGTTGTCTGAATATTCATAGTGCTGTGTTTGGTTTCTGCTTTTATTAGCAGATTTAACAGTCAATAACATCAACACATTTTTGCGTCTTGCTAGTCAGAGGTTTTTCCTTTCTTTTCTGTATTTTCAGTTAATAATGCTCTCACATACCATTAGAATACATCACATTACAGTGACAAGGAGAACCTAGTTACCTTTATCCTTCAGCTGGTTGTGTTACACCTGCCCCACTGCTGTTATCAAAAACCTCTTAGTTCAGATTGTGCTTGTTAAACCTCCAAATGGAAATCTGGTCACTTCACAATAATCCCCATTTCTGGTGGATTTATTACACAATCCTATTCATTATCAACAGTCTAATTTATTGGAACATGAACAAAAAATAATTTAATTGATTTGATTGGGCTTCCTGGCTAAATAAAGATGAAATAAAACACATTTTTATTCCACAAGCTACTCATGAAATAGAACACTGAAAGATTGTCTGTAGCAATACAGACCTGAGGAAACACAGTTAGTTACTAGACACACACCACATATGCATCACTGGTATGTAAACAGTTTTTCTGTGCTTTGTTAATGTAGTTGTATGAGTATATTGTAATAGTAATAATAATTAGTATATACATAGGTGATGACTGACAGGGGATTACTTTATCTACTCCCATTCAGCACCACCTTTCTCATTTCTGTTTTTGTGAAAGCTTGGATATTCTGTAATGCTTTCCAATAACACTCTGTCCCGTGGTATTTAGAGTCCCACTGAGAAAAGATTTCTAATGCCATACAGTTTATTCGAAATAAGGCTTCTTTTGTTTTGTTTTTTTTTTTTCGTTTGTTTGTTTGTTTGTTTGTTTTACTGGGAGTGATCCAGGGCCATACAGCAGGGAAAGATAACTGTCATTTCTGCAGCAGCCACTGTGACGGGTGCTGAGCAACTTTAAACTTTTGCTGTACTACCCTAGATTCCTTACGCCCACCAGATATGTACCTCCTGTCCTTGTTCCAGTCATTTTTTAACTCTTTAACTGCTGGAGGATGTATCTGGTAATGAGGTTTTCCGATGCTCTGCATTCCTACACAGACATTTCTTTGTCATACGCCCATTCTTGAATATTCTTTAGGTGCCTAAAATTCAAAAGTTTGTTTCAACAAATGGATGCCAGAACTCGTGTTGTTGAAAACACAGTGCTCTGGTGAGTGTACAAAGTCTCTGGTACCTCCACACAACTTTCTCCATGGGAGATCCAGTCTCCACAGGTAGAACACGCAGGCTTTTTCAGAGGAACAAAATGAATGACAGCCAGATAACTGCCTGGTTTCCACCATCTGAGATGGGTGCTCAAAATTCCCTACAAAAGATATGTGGGGCCAATGAAACAAATTTTGCCTTACCGTTTTTTTCCTTTTTCAGGTGCCCTAAGGTTGGTTATCATGCCTTAGGTCCATCTATTTTAGAGCATCAAAAAGAATTTTCCTGGAACAGAAAATGATACATCCCCATGAACCAAAATAGCAATTTCATTTCAAGTAAATATATCTACAACAAACCATCTGGAAGCAAAAAAAAAAAAAAAAAAAGGTTTTAATGTAAAAGCAAGTGAGCGACTTGCTTCCCTGAGGCAAAATTCATGTTATGGGATTATTATCTCAGGTTTGTGTTTATTTATTATTTTTAAATGTGAAAATATATTTGACTTTTCTCTGTTATTCTGTAGATTAAATAGGCTATCAGAGTTTATTCAGCTGTTTCTCATACAGCAGTGTGGAGCAGTGGTCAGAGCAGCAGTGTGGAGCAGTGGTCAGTGTGGAGCAGTGGTCAGAGCAGCAGTGTGTGGTCAGAGCAGTGGTGGAGCAGTGGTCAGGAGCAGCAGTGTGGAGCAGTGGTCAGAGCAGCAGTGAGGAGCAGTGGTCAGAGCAGCAGTGTGGAGCAGTGGTCAGAGCAGCAGTGTGGAGCAGTGATCAGAGCAGCAGTGGTCAGTGTAGAGCAGTGGTCAGAGCAGTGGTGTGGGGCAGTGGTCAGAGCAGCAGTGGTCAGTGTGGAGCAGTGGTCAGAGCAGTGGTGTGGGGCAGTGTTCAGAGCAGCAGTGGTCAGTGTGGAGCAGTGGTCAGTGCAGCAGTGTGGAGCAGTGATCAGAGCAGCAGTGGTCAGTGTGGAGCAGTGGTCAGAGCAGCAGTGAGGAGCAGTGGTCAGAGCAGCAGTGTGGAGCAGTGATCAGAGCAGCAGTGGTCAGTGTGGAGCAGTGGTCAGAGCAGTGGTGTGGGGCAGTGGTCAGAGCAGCAGTGTGGAGCAGTGGTCAGAGCAGTGGTGTGGGGCAGTGGTCAGAGCAGCAGTGTGGAGCAGTGGTCAGAGCAGCAGTGTGGAGCAGTGATCAGAGCAGCAATGTGGAGCAGTGGTCAGAACAGCAGTGGTCAGTGTGGAGCAGTGGTCAGAGCAGCAGTGTGGAGCAGTGGTCAGAGCAGCAGTGGTGGTGGAGCAGTGGTCAGGCAGTGGTGTGGGGCAGTGGTCAGAGCAGCAGTGTGGAGCAGTGGTCAGAGCAGTGGTGTGGGGCAGTGGTCAGAGCAGCAGTGTGGAGCAGTGGTCAGAGCAGCAGTGTGGAGCAGTGGTCAGAGCAGCAATGTGGTCAGTGGTGGGGCAGTGGTCAGTGTGGAGCAGTGTTCAGAGCAGCAGTGGTCAGTGTGGAGCAGTGGTCAGAGCAGTGGTGTGGGGCAGTGGTCAGAGCAGCAGTGTGGAGCAGTGGTCAGAGCAGCAGTGTGGAGCAGTGGTCAGAGCAGCAGTGGTCAGTGTGGAGCAGTGGTCAGAGCAGTGGTGTGGGGCAGTGGTCAGTGTGGAGCAGTGGTCAGAGTAGCAGTGTGGAGCAGTGGTCAGAGCAGCAGTGGTCAGCGTGGAGCAGTGGTCAGAGCAGTGGTGTGGGGCAGTGGTCAGAGCAGCAGTGTGGGGCAGTGGTCAGAGCAGCAGTGTGGAGCAGTGGTCAGAGCACAGCGTTCCCAAACCCTTAAACATTTGGCTGTGTGGTTTATAGATTAACTGTTCTGATTTATTACTCATGAAATGTGTGAGAGGAGCAGAGTAATCATTTTAATTAGCCTTGAAGGAGGAAATGGTGCACAACAAATGGTTATTATATGAACAGTGAGTGATGGTTTAATCTCTCACACGATCACTGCCTCGGCCTGGTGGTGATGCAGCCTCAATGAATCACTTCAGCACTGATTTTACTTATGGCTGTTACTGTAATGCCTCTGGAGGCAGCAAAATCACACACACACACACACACACACACACACACACACACACACACACACACACACATGCACTCACACACATACACACTCACACACACACTCACACACATACACACTCACACACACACAGACACATGCACATACACACAGACACACACACACACACACACACACAGTGCACAGACACACACACACATACATATGCATGCACAGACACACAAATGCACATGTGCATGGACACACACACACACACGGGCACAGACACACACACACACGCACACGTGCACAGACACACACACACACACACACACAAGCACATGTGCACACACAGACACACACACGCGCGCACACACACACGCACACATGCACAGACACACACACATACACATATGCACGCACAGACACACACACGGGCACACACACACACACACACGTGCACAGACTCACACACACACACACGCGCACAGACACACACACACACACACATACATATGCACGCACAGACACACACATGCACATGTGCACGGACACACACGCACACATGCACAGACACACACACACGCACACGTGCACAGACACACACACACACACATATGCACATGTGACACACACGACACACACACACACGCACACATGCACAGACACACACACACACACGCACACGTGCACAGACACACACACACACACACACACATATGCACGCACAGACACACACACGCTCACACACACACACACACACATGCACAGACTCAGACACACACACACACGCACACGTGCACAGACACACACACACACACAAACTTCACACAGTGCTGATGTTTACCAGCCTGGGGCACCTGCATCAATACTTACAGCATTGCCATCATAACCTGTACATGAGCCTGTGACTTCTGACCTGCCAATCACCACTGACTCCACCCACTGACCCGCCCACCATCACCCCCCTGTCTCCCTCATCTTCTGAAGAGACATGCAGGACAACAGGGCTGGCATGCGTGTTACAAACAGACATAGAATTTACAATCCCAACCATAAATCTATCCACTGGAGGTATTGCTCTCCCAGGCATGCCGCAGTTAATCGCAGGCTGTCAGCTGTCAGCAGGAGAGTGCTGATTACCTCTGCCTCTGAGAGCCACAGTGTTCCCAGAGTCACAGAGCCAAAGGTTTACGAATGATGAGGGGGGCGTACACGTGAGAACATCACTCCCAGGTGGGAGAGAGAGCTCTCTCTTTCCTCCTGCTGGTTTATGGCCTACGCTCATGTAATTCTCACATCAGACAAGTCCACTGCTGTCACAATCCTGACGGCAGCCAGGACCTGTCAAAGTAACCATACCGAGCTAATCTCACAGAGCTAACCATTCTGAGCTAACTATGGCACTATTCTCTCCCTTCAAAGCTAATCTCACTGAGCTAACCATTCTGAGCTAACTATCGCACTATTCTCTCCCTTCAAAGCTAATCTCACAGAGCTAACCATTCTGAGCTAACTATGGCACTATTCTCTCCCTTCAAAGCTAATCTCACAGAGCTAACCATTCTGAGCTAACTATCGCACTATTCTCTCCCTTCAAAGCTAATCTCACAGAGCTAACCATTCTGAGCTAACTATGGCACTATTCTAACCCTTCAAAGCTAATCTCACTGAGCTAACTGTACTAAGTCAATTAAACTGCGATAAACCCCATTGAGCTCTGTTAATCTCACAGAGCTACACAGTGGTACTAAACCCTTCAAACCCTACTGAGCTTATTATTATTATTATTATTATTATTATTATTATTATTATTATTAGTATTAGTAGTAGTAGTAGTAGTAGTTGCAGTAGTAGCATTTTTATTATTATTTTATTATTATTATTATTATTATTAGGAGTAGTCGTAGTAGTAGCAGTATTAGTATTTCTTGAACAGCATTGTGCTTGCGGTAGCTTTCCAAAGATATCTGTTTTAAAAGTACGTGTTAAAGATATTATATTGATTAAAGATATGAAATACCTCCGCTCTTTTATTTTTATATTAAGCCAATGGTCTTAAGGGACTGAAAAACATCATTTTGTTTTCTACATGCGTTAAATAGCACACACTTAAGTGGCCTGGTGTGAACGTGGCTTTATTCAGGGACATCGTGTGAAAAAGCCAGGTAAAAGAAAAGGTAAGGTCTGTCAAAGGGGGAATGGGTTTTTAAAAAAACAAAGTGCAAGAGGGAGGACCCTGTGTGAGACATTTATCCCTTTGTTGCTGCTTTTAATTTTTAATCAAAATGCTATTCATTGAAAGGTAGGCTTGGAGTCATCCATGTATTTACACAGCTCAGTGTTCCTTTCACTCTTTGTACTTGAAAAGACAAAGGAAATGTTAATGACATTTGGTTTGAAAAACGAGCACAAAGACTCCAGAGGTTTATAAAAAGTCACATGTGCAGCACATTCACCTTTGTACAAGTGACAGTAATGCAGGTCCATTCAGACGGCCACTGATGTTAAATCTGCTACTGCCTACATAGAGCATTACCAGCTCCCCGTGGGCCAATGAGAGCGCCACATAGAGCACTACCAGCTCCCCATGGGCCAATGAGAGCGCCACATAGAGCACTACCAGCTCCCCGTGCCAATGAGAGCCCACATAGAGCACTACCAGCTCCCCGTGGGCCAATGAGAGCACCACATAGAGCACTACCAGCTCCCCATGGGCCAATGAGAGCGCCACATAGAGCATTACCAGCTCCCCGTGGGCCAATGAGAGCACCACATAGAGCACTACCAGCTCCCCATGGGCCAATGAGAGCGCTGGATCATGGCCCCTCCCATGTTTCAAAAAAGCGCAACCCTGTTTCACATGGAAAAGAGGCTTCCGTATGAGAACCACACCCACACAACGGATCTCCTGCCAAACTCAGTCAGTGGAAAACCAACATTTTGATCTGTTCCACCTCCACCAGGGTTTTACTTTAAGGTTTTTATTTTGGAAATTTTGCTTTGTGACTTTCATGAAAGATGTATTACCCGTTACAGGAAATGTAAGATATTTGAGTATCACAGGAACACATATGAATAGGCAGCTAAACATAACAGTGACTATTGAAATTTCCGTACTTTGCACTCTGAAAGAATTCTACTCTTCTTTTCCAAACTGTAGATAATTGGTTCAGAAAATTCTAGTAGAGGCTGCAGTCCAGATCAAACTGATACAAAGCTCCGGACTGTTCAGTTATGTTTTAATATATATAGGGAAAACAATAGATTTGTCCATGTTACACAATGTTTTCCAGTTCAAACAAACAACCTCCATTCACTTAAGTCATTTGTAATGTAATTTTGCAAGACACACACAGAAGGTTTGGTTTTTACGCATGAGAAATATCGCTCATCAATTATTCTGAGGTTAAGACGAAATGTAAAGTTATGAATTTTGAGGTCTCCCTCGGCCTTTAGTGGATTTCCATACATAAGGACATTCTGCTCCCATGCTCCCATTACACGGATGAGCCAACGCTGGGCGGTACTCCCTTCATCCGCCTCATCTTCCACTGGGGGAACAGTAATTAGCCATGGGTCACCTTGGCTCTGATTTCCTTTATTTACAGAGATTAATGTACTTCGGTTATATTACAGTAATTTAGCTGATGCTTTTTATCCGAGGCGACTTACAGCTGATTGGGTTGGCCGGAGGCCATTCCCCCCTGGGGGCGATGTGGGGGGGTAGGGGGCCTTGTTCTTGCTGTGGCTGGGCTGGGGCTTGGGCCACCAGCCTCTGGGATCTGAGTCATATACCTTAGCCACTAGACTAAACCCCCGATGCCTAACAGCACACATGTGGATTGGAGCTGAGGGGGGAGGAGGGAGGGGGTGGGTGTAGTCACAAAGGTTGATCGATGAGTCTACTTATGGATCTCC